>NJRP01000296.1:137501-161732 GCA_003063835.1 Aphaenogaster floridana
AAATGACGATTATTCGGCTCAAAACTCGACATTTTCGCACACAAAAGAATATATTATACTGATAAAAATTCACTAATATTTCAAGGTTATGTTGTTGACAGATGTCCAACCTTACGATAATGGCGTTTTACATCTGACAATTTTAACCATAACTTATTGGTGGCGCCAACTTTTGTCAAACGGCGGAAACTTATTTGTACACCTAATATTATAATATAGAGAAATTAAAGAATAATTAATTATATAATCTTTAGGTAAATATATATTCTTGTTCGGCCGATATTTTCTTATACTTTTATTTTTCAATTTTGATTTGATGAAACGGGATTATCATCGAGGAAATGACATATTTTAGAAAATTGCTTTATCTTCTTCTTTTAAAAAGAAAAGTTTTCGTCTTTTATATAAAAAGGCTATTACGGCAAACTCCACTTACAGACTTTAAATGAGAAATCTTTATTATGAATATATTATAAGGCGTTTTTTTCCTGTATAGAAAATCCGATAATAATGACGATAATATTTTTCATTTAACATTCCCAGAGCTTCCATCTAAATCACGCACTTTTGGTCGAAGAATAGATAAAAGTTGCAGAAATGGTAAGCACGATTGTCGACAGAAAAGTCACGATAGGTGCGTCTGCGTAACTGCCTGGACACGTGTAACACTTTCGAACTGATGTAACATCTGCCACAACAGCGCAAAACTTCGCGACGCATTCTGAGCTTCACGTTTCCCGTCGAGATCTTCTTCCGGCCCGATCTTTCTCTGAAACGTCGCATGGCGCAAGAATTTCAGGATTTCTCAAAACTGATATTAGTACAAGCGAGAAATTCGGTGCATATGTCGCCTTACAAAACTGACTTCTATAGAATACATATTGAAGATATCAAGATTTCGCGTTTCTACCGAAAATTCTTCGCTCGCATTAATCTTCTTTTATCGCTTTAAGCTCTTCATCTAGGATTCCTGCGCTAGTATTTACTGCAGCTATTTATTATTTACTTCCATAATCTCGCCGACATGAATGTTGCAGCAATAACGTCGACGAAATTGGAGTGTCGTTGCGCTAACGCGGAGCCTAGATATTAGTAACGAGGAAGTCACGATAGTTATGTTTTACGAGGACTAGACTTCGTGCAATCCGACTTGCAGTGCCAGATGATATTAGATAAGCGTGGAACCGAGGAAACGGCTAGAGAGCGTGCCGTGTTCTTAACTGACTCAATATGTTCTTCCCCGTTCCCGTCGTATGCACCCCCATTCATCCAGGGTCGCCTTAATCCTTTATCCTACACTGAAAGAAAGGCTTCGTTATAAAAATCCAGGTTTGGTTAATGTTACCAAGCGCCTGGTGAAATAGTTTCAACTAAACGTATAATAAGTATTACATAATTTAGTTGGCTAAACAAAATTTGCTCTTTTATAATTATTACAAATGTTTATAATTATTACAAAATGTTTTGTTATTATTATTATAATCGGTAATAATAATCAAATACTTCAAAAGAAAGTATACTAAATGCATCTCACAAGTTTACCAAGAATTTTTTTTTCAGTGTACAATTTCCAAGTTTTCCAGATCACGAAGAATTTTTCAAACTATAAAAAAATTTTACGGAATACAAATACCGATTATTTTTTTAAATATATCGGTTATTTTTTTAACTAGAAGGAGCATTAAAGTATTTGAGCGTTTATCAGTGATATGATTTATACAAGGATAATAGAGAGGTTACTGAATTTTAAAATAAATTGCGAATATATCAATTTTATTGAATCAGCATTTTTATATATAAAGTACACTTTTATATATAAATTGATATTTTAATAAAATAAACGCAAAGAGCTATAGTCCATTTAACCCGACTGGTTATGCAGCCCTGCGTTTACTCAGACACTCTTCTCTCACCATTCGTCTTCGTCTTTGTGTTTCTTTCTCTCCCGTGAACAATCTTGGTGCACTTCACCATATATGACGTTACCCTGGGGCGTATTTGTACGACGGCTTGCAAATAGCATGATCTTGCCTCGAGAAATGGGCGATAATCTCTTACACCTAGGTAATTCTGCCAATTGAGAAGTAAAATTTGGATGTGATTCGTACGCGTATGTTTTGCGTTGTGTGTTTGGCATTAAATATAATAAATATGTAGCTATATGAAGAAACGCATACGTATAATTTTCGTACATTTACTAATTTTTTATAACGTACAATATCAAACAAACAATATTTTTACAGGTGCATATATATTTCATCTTCTATATTTTTTAGATAATTATTTTACATAAAATGTAATTTTTATTACTTCAGAAATTTATACTCATTTTTACCCAAAAAATCTCTACATATAATAGGAATTATAAAAATTAGTGGAACTCAGTTTCCGTGGTAGCTGTGCGATATGTATCATTCTCCGCTAAATTTTGAAATTCACTTAATTAAGCAGACGCGAGTCTGCAAATATTTTAAGTTTCGGAAATATGTCGCGCCGTTAGCGCGAGCTCGCCGCCCACCTTGCAGCTTGTTTAATTTAATCTGATTTAATTAAACTTTATTCAATATAACGTCGTCGCAGTTCTAGTTAGAACTTTCCGCGAAATAGAACCAACTTACATTACTTCCGTGATTTTCTAATTAGTCATGTTTTATTATTTCCATTTTTACACTACACGATGTTTATAACGAAAGGACGACTTTGTTCGAGGATTCGCGCGAATAAAAACTCGATGGCAAATAAGGCTAAATAAGCAGGTATTGTTTCAGCCAATTCCGATATTCAGGTCGAGCCAATCTTCGATTCATTATCATATGCAAATTTATCTTTTGCCGACAGATTCGTTCGATATTTGGCTATTCTACACCTGTTCGCACGAGATGACTGACAATGAATAATCCTATAGCTATAAAAAGTAATAGCTAATGTTATATTAACTCAGCAAACTTTGTAAGGTATTTAACAAATCCAATTGCAAACTTTCCTGTTAAACATTATAAATTAAAGCCTAATATATATTATAATACGTACTCTGTTCATATAATATTTATTTTAATGGTATTATCACATTTATATTGAAAAGAGAAACATTAATTGCTTAATGGGCGATTATATATGATGATAGATTACACTGGAAAAAAAAAATTTTTTTCAGCCGATCAAACATGTTAATCGAGTTGATGCCGATCCTAATTTTGTTTAGCTCTCCCTTTTGAAATGCTTTTAATCACTATTTTCGTGCTTTTATTCAATGCAATATATATGCAGTAAAAATATTGCCGATGGAAATCAAACTATATTATATTTTATAATTAAGATTCTACGAGATTACACGCGAGCGAACCGACGAGTTGGATTTTATACAAAAATTTTACGAAGTTTTGCGATGAAAAAAGTACAATTCGTTTCGCGTATCACGTTTTTGAAAGGGGAATATTACGTGCATTTTTTCGTAGGTAGCATTGCTTTCGCATGTATTGGTTTACTGTAACTAAAATGAATTTTTGTTGCAAGTAATGTCATATTACAAATATTTTTCGAACGATATATAATTTCATGAAAAACGCGATATGTAATATTTACAATAATATACTTTATAGTTTACACAATAATATATTTATAAAATATTCCATATATGCTTTACGTATCAATATTTCCATCGCAATATTAAATTTAACAATGCGGATGAGGAAATACTAGTATCATTTTATGCCCGATGAAGTATAGATAAAGCAAATATTTTTCACAATCTGTGTAGAATTTTTTATAAAACTACATTTTATTAATACAGAATTTTATTTCAAAATATTTAATAATACAGAAATTATGCAATTAAATAATGTCAGGATATTAATTAACATAAATAAATGTGATATTAAGAATAAGACCGATGATATTAAACAAATATGAATATGAAAGAAAGCCCCTATCGGTCCCTATCCTGGTTGAGGTGTTATTTTTCGCAATAAGTTCTTTACAGTTTTTTCGGGGAATGGGGGGATGGGGGGATCTTATAGATGCTAGTGAGCATCAAAAATTAAATTGCTCGTCAATTTAATATGTGAATTAATTATTCCGGCTTCGTGTAAGGACTGTGTTTCAAGACCGACGAATATGCGGCGCGCAGTTTGCATGAGCAGGAATATTCACAAAAATAATTATTATTAGGCACCAAGATCCGCCGTGACCGATAGGGGCTTTCTTTCATATTTATATTTGATAAATAAATGTATAATTCATACAGTTTAAAACAAGAGCCGATGAAAATAAGTATACAAGAAATTATTCTCTTATATCTCTAGTCTCATTTTAATAATAACATTTTAATAATACAGAAGCAGTGAGAAATATTGCGGCATATCATTATTTTGTCTAATTTTGAAACTTGCTCCTTACCGCGCGAATAGCGAAGAATGCATAATGAGACCTCTACGAAAGTGAAATTCTCGCACGTTCGTGGCGCTGGCGTTTATTACACACACTTTCCAACCATTAATCACGAGTGATCGACAGAGACTAATACAGCCATTTAGCCGACAGTTAGTTACGCTCGGAAAACGCACGACCCAAAAGTTAACTCATATTCTGAAACGTGTCTTATCGATTGTATAATGTAAACCTAAAGGTACAAATAGGGCCAACACGCGCTCTCGCAATTGCGGCTTTATATTTTATTTAACTTTGAATTGTAGAAGAGAAACAATATTCCATTATTCGCTGCATACTTTTACATGGATAGTAAAGCCTGCCTCGCATTTTATTATGAGTTCACGCACAAGTGTATTTAAAATGAATTTCTGTTTAATTCACATTCGAGGAAATGTATGAAATGTTTAACAAGTCTATTTATTCGGTGGAATAAAATAGTGATGTTACTCCAACGTATTGTTTAACCAACGTAAATTTAACGCGTCATAAATAAAATGCTCCGTTTGTGATCGATACACTACACATGTCGAAATTCATAAAGAGCGAGTTTTGTACTATGTACAGCTGAGTAATTAATTTCACGGTTCTCTTCATCAATAAAGCGCAGTGTATACGCGTGTAGTTTCACCATTGGCACGTGTCTGTCAGGTCATTGTCCGTGGATTAAGCCAACGTGCGCGGTCGTGATTAGCAACTACAAAGTAAACATCGTGGCGCAAGATAAGAGCACGTGCATGTCTCCACTACAATTAATTTTAGCGTCGATAACAGTGCGACTGCAATAGTCACGTTCCCTCTTTCATTGTTAGCATGTTCTAACGAATATAGAAGGAAATTGCATATTAATCATAAGATAAAATCTCTTCAAAAAATTATTATATTAAATATTTTTTGTAATTACTTATAAAATCTAAACTTTCTTAAATGAGCTCTACCACGTGAACTGAAATGAAAAGTAAACTTATATCTTGTTTTAGGAAAAAGGACTGATTTTTCTTATTTCTCATATAATTTGAAATACAGTCTTATTTGTTTTAATACACTGAAAGAAAGGCTTGGTTATAAAAATCCAGGCTTGGTTAATGTTACCAAGCACCTTGGTGAAATAGTTTTAACTAAACATATAATAAGTATTACATAATTTAGTTGGCTCAACTAAACAAAATTTGCTCTTTTATAATTATTATACAAAATGTTTTGTTATTATTATTATAAACGGTAATAATAATCAAATACTTCAAAAGAAAGTATACTAAATGCATCTCACAAGTTTACCAAGAATTTTTTTCAGTGTACGCTCACATTAATGCAGAGACTGTCACTGTCATCAAATTTAATCTAATAATTAAAAATCAGTTTTTCTTCTCTCTCTCTCTCTCCTCTTCTCGAATCTAGTCAAAGATTCATGATGGTTCCGAATATTTGGTATAAGCACATTGCAGCGATTAATCTGAATTGTGAGCATAGGAGCGAGCAAACTGGTCATCTTCTCCGCGAGTTGTATGAATCAACGGCATATGTGAATACGTACGATAGACACGATGTGCACGAGATGGCGGACGCAATTACGACGACGTTCCTTACGGGATAAACCCGCGGAAAATATGACAGTTAATCAAACTAATGGCTACTTCTCTCGTCGATGCTTTCGCAACCGGGGACGGCCCGCGTGTCTGCTTCCGAACGGCGGCGAAATTGGAAATTCGCACTCCGCTTGATTACCGAACTAATAATTGACGATCTGGGCGAACGAGACTCCGGCGAGTACTCTAACCCGATTCCCGTGATTTCCCGTTTTGACACGCTCACTTAAACCGTAAATATGCCGAACGACTGCCGTGGAACAAATCTGCACGTGCTACGGCCCGAATGCATTTTCCATCGCTTTTTATGCGGCTTTATGTAAGCTGCTCATAGCAAATATGTAATTACAGTTCTAAAGATAAAAGTAGATTGCTATGGAATTTTCTCGCTGAACAAATTAAACTGAGAATATTTGATAGCAGCACGTTAAATATATTCAGTGACATAGAAAATGCAACACCCAGAAGGAATGGCTCAATTTAAAATATCTTGCACCGTATTATGGAGTCTCTAAAACAAGTAAATGATTAAACTTTCAGTTGAAAATAACGAAAAATAAGGGAAGTTACCTTATTAATGTGTTACCCCACCCCGGTTAGCTACACACTCATTGAGTCGTCTCGGCATGGATTGAATGAGATGATCAATTTCTTCTTGGGGTATCTCATCCCAAACAACCTGAATCTCATGACGAAGAGTCCAAAGTTTGTGAGAGATGGTAAATTTGTGAGTCTTCTACCGATGATGTCCCATACATGTTCGATGATCGAAAGGTCTGGAGATCTGGAGGATCATGGTAGCTGCCGATGATGTCCCATATATGTTCGATGAGCGAGAGGTTTGGAGATCTGGAGCTACCATGACCCTCCAGGTTCCTGACCTTTCGTTCATCATGTATGCGACATCATCGGCAGAAGACTCACAAATTTACCCCATCTCTCACAAACTTTGGAGGTTTTTCGTCATAAGATTTAAGTTGCTTGGGATGAGATACCCCAAGAAGAAATTGATCATCTCGCTCGATCCATGTCGAGACGACTCAATGAGTGTGTAGCTAACCGGGGTAGGGCAACACATTATAACTTCCCTTATTCTTCGTTATTTTCA
This sequence comes from Aphaenogaster floridana, assembly GCA_003063835.1. NCBI lineage: Eukaryota > Metazoa > Arthropoda > Insecta > Hymenoptera > Formicidae > Aphaenogaster > Aphaenogaster floridana. Next base: position 144,621 of record NJRP01000296.1, read on the forward strand.
ACTGAAAGTTTAATCATTTACTTGTTTTAGGAACCCCATAATACGGTGCAAAAATATTTTTAATTGAACCATTCCTTCTAGGTGTTGCATTTTCCATGTCACTGCGTGTACATTATAAATTACTGTAAATGTACTGTAAATTTTCTACCGCTCGGCAATAATATTATATTTAAGATATCTAATAAACCGATTTTCTTCACGGCAGATAGTATTACGCGACTGATAGATCCATTACTAAATGCGTTTATCGTGAGCATTTATCTCAATGGTATTCGCATCGTCTGCCCTTCATCACTGCAGAAGATAAACGTAGAGGATAAACCTAGACATTATAGTCGTCGCTGTTCTCTTGGTCAACATATTTGCAGGTTTACAGGAAATTGAGGTAGAATCAGGCATGAATCATAATGAAGTTTCTGATTTTCCCGTTGCAAGTGACGTAATATCGTACTCGTAGCAAAGCCAAATTTCGCTCGCGTATTTCGTGCAAGCAAAACTGAGCTCGTTTGTAAGATGGCAAAAACGATGGAGTATATCTACTTCTCGCGGCGACGTCGCAACAAACTGTCCGAGCGTATAACAATATTGCGGACACAAGTGCAGCTTATTCCAGACTACAGTCTCGTCACCGAAAAAGCCAATGGCAACAATAACAAATTTCCCGTTGCTACGTGGCGTTATGGAAAGACTCGCGAAAGCATTTACGAGACGCGATAATATTTGCGAGACGCGCGCGGATGCATCGCGGTGAATTTTACAAAAATATTTTCACGAAAAGAGATCAAAGCGCTCGACGTGAGAGTTTAAAGATACTGCTCTCTTCGGGCAAATCGCTGCGGGCGATTTCGGCCCCGCGCCGAGCAAAAACATTTTTCATTCGTGCCGCTCTATTCACGTGGGGCGACGACGTGCGCGCGAAATCTGGAAAAATCAAGGCTTTTCGAGTATTCGGGGCGAACGGCACGAAATCCCGATAAGTAACGAGTGGAAACCCACCCGCGGATTGGACAGACCGCCGCTGCGTGATCGCGGATTACGCCTTAATCCGGAAATACTGTCGTCGTTCGTTCGCTACGGCCGTCCATTCCACCAAATTGAAACGATTTTGCGCTCGCGAATACGCCGAGTGCTCTAGCCGCTCATTCATGAAACATCTTCTCGAGATTATACGATCTTTGGCCTCGGTTATCTGGTAAAAGGGATCGTTACTCTGCACGAGGAAACAAGTGCACTCATGCAACATTTGCACACTGCCTGCAAAGAATGTTAACAATCTCTCGAGAAATTTTTAATGTCGGTACATTACGATTTTATAGGTAGTACGGACTATATAGAACTGAAAGAAACGCAGGAGAAGAGAGAGAGAGAGAGAGAGAGAGAGAGATTGAAGTAAAATAAAACTTTGATTTTGAAGAATATCAATATTTAATACTTTATTAATTAATCATTAATTATTATAAATTATTATAAATAACAATTATTATAAATAACAATTATTATAAATATTAATTATTATATTAATAACATTATATAAATATGAAAGAAAACCCATATCGGTCGCGGCGGATCTTGGTGCCTAATAATAATTATTTTGCGAATATTCCTGCTCATGCGAACTGCGCACCGCATATTCATCGGTCTTGAAACACAGTCCTTACACGAAGCCGGAATAATTAATTCACATATTAAATTGACGAGCAATTTAATAATTTTTGATGCTTACTAGCATCTATAAGATCCCCCCATTCCCTCATTCACCGAAAAAACTGTAAAGAACTTATTGCGAAAAATAACATTAATTTTTAATAACATTAATTTTTGTTAGAGCTAAATACATTTTTATCAAATTTCTTAAATTTTGGTAAAGTATTTTTACATATCTTTATAGACAATAATTATTATTATTGTACTTTTCGATATATAAACAGTACGTAAGAAAAGAATATTTCTGAATTCGATTGTATTTCCCTCATGTTGTAATAGAATCTTGAATTGTTTAATTTTGCCAAGTTTGAAACAAAATTTATGAGACACAGAAAAGCTGTTTCATGAGAATGGCGAGTGTTCGTTAGAAATATTATGCACCGAGTGATTTTCTCCGCGGCATGTTATTTGGCATATTGCGACAGAATAGGTGCATAAAGGTGGGAGGATAAGTTGAGTCCTTTGATGTTCGTAGAGTTAGCTTTGGCGAGCTTGCATGGCATTATGCAGACACGATCCTTCGTTTCAAAGCACGCACGAAAATGACATTACAATTTCGAGTCAAGTCTGAAACGTTGGAAACGCTAAATCTCTATAATTTTGAATGCACTATAGCTTCGTTGTCTTTCGGTGCACGGTAGGTAACTATTTATGTCCGTTTTACAACATTAATAGAAAAGAAAAGTTGTTCTTACACAGTAAAAAATAAAATGTTAATTGTAACATTTTTTATATGTCTCAGAAAGTCCACTCTAAATTTTAAGTTAAAATAACTCATTTATCGTGTGTCACTTGTTAACAAATTAGAGAAATGTTAATTAACATTTTACATTTATGTTTGTTTTTTAACTTTAAGTATGTGATATAATAATAACATACAAGATAATTAAACGGTTATATTAACACATGACATTAATAATTTTAACTTAAATTATATGTAATAGAGAAACATTTGATTTTAGTAAATTTAATTATTTTTTATGTCAAAGTTTACGATTATTTGAAGCTTTACTTTAACTTTTGTTTATGCTAAAATTACTTTAAGACCTGTTGATTTTTTGAAATAATTGTGTTAATAGAACTCAAAATAATATTCAATTTCTAAATGAATAGATAAAGTGTTAAGTTATTACGTCGACATAAATGTAACACATGAAAATGTTACGAAAATAATAACATATCTCTGTTGTATGTTAATTTTACATTGAAATAATAATCAAATCTTGGTAACACAAGAAAATTTTAACATATGGACGCACGATTTTTTACTGTGTAACTATTACCATGTAAAATTCATAAAATGGTTGATTAATAAATAATGCAAAATTAAAATACATTAGGAACGCTCCACATTTATCGCTTTAAAATAATAACTCAGACATAAAATTATTTTAAAAACAGCTGCTTGTCGCCATGTGCTTTATCAGGAATAACTGTTTAAGTATCCGGATTCCGAAAAAGACGAATCCTACCAAGCACGTTATCTAATAAATACATTCGACGAGAGACTCGCGTTTCCGCTATTTAACGTCTCCTCGAGGGAAGAAACTGATTCCGTCGCGAGTCGAAGCTAAAGCTCCGGTCGCCCGCTCAGCGTTCTTTACTTCTTCTTTCTTCTTAAGCGATACAGAATCCAGTATCTTCCGCGTGCGCGGGGGGTCTTTCGAGATGCTCGAAGGTGGAAAATAATCCGGCACGAGGCTGCCGTCAGCGGCGCGGGGGAAGAGGCAGCTGGTAGAAGAAAAGAAGAAACCGACGTGAAATCTTTCAAGCTCCTTGTGAGTCTTTTTTCAGTCTCTTCGTTCTTATCCCGTCTTTTTCTCCCTGTATCGCGCAACCTTTCTTCGACTTTCGTTGTTTCTCTCTCTCTTCTTCCATCTCACGCTCTTTCATCCTGCATCCGTCTCTCGGTCCCTCGGCAACTGCAACCCTCGTCTAGCGCGTCCCAGATTTTAGCTCTAAGTGGAAAGACGCTCACTCGAGGTTTTACGTTGGTCGAGTCACCAAGTGACTTTCGTCTTTTTGCATCCGCGATATGCATTCTTACGACGCAACAGCGCCGATCAGATACAATGACATTTCGTCATTTATCAAATTGTAGATTCGTAATCGACGAATGCGATGCGATGAAAGCGATTTGATACAGTCACTAGTCGTGCTATACAGTGCTATTTGAAATCGAGAGTCTATGGCGGACGTAATTATGTATCTATATTAATCTGGTTGTAGAATGGATTAAGGTATCAGGAGGATGAATGGTTGGTTAGGAGATTGGTTATCAGGTTGAAGCTGTTGCGAGATTAAGGGCACCAGATAATTGAGCTTTATGCGCGCACGTATAATGAAAAAATATTCTCACTTAATGAAGAAGCTCAATTATCTGACACACATATCGCATTTATATTATACACCGAATTTTTGACTCCGTTTTTCTATGAAATATTTTTGTATGACTGTAAATTTTTCTACGCGAAAATTTCGCCTGCGATCGATTTTCAACGGAATCTCTACGATTTATGCGGAGAAGTTAAACCATTGTCGAGAGAGAACTTTATAGATTTTAGTAATTACGATCGTTGGGATTGCTGGACCTCGAATATAAACTACGTCAGCTTCAGTCCTCGCTGCCGTTAGTAACGCGGAAGAGACCTAATTGTAGAGATTCAGTTCGGAATTTATGATAATGGATAGACGGTCTTCATAGATCTCTTCGTTTCCGCTCGAACCCGTGCAATAGTTTAGAATGTTGACGATAATTGCAAATGGAAGAGAACATATATCGCTATAAAATGACCAATATATCCCTAGATTTTGATAAATTTCGTCAGAATTATATATTTAAATGAAATCCGTTTATTTTCGCGTCGAATCGCGACGAAGCCGTTAAATAACGCGATAAAAATTTGCCTTCGCCCTCCGACGTTCTCTATCATCGCGCTCGGGAAAAGAGCAAAGGATATATCCCCGCGACACATCAGGAGACAAACTGCCGTCTTGTAAGTTATGAAAATGAAATTTCCAGGCCGAATGCGACCGCCTGCGGAGTCCGCCCTCGTGAAAGTGATTTTGAAGTCCCTCTCGCTCGCAGAGAAGTCTGCTCGAGCAGATGGCAGGAACATTTTTCGTTATCTACTCATATTCCCCTGTCTCCCTCGTATTCTTCTGCTCCCTCTCGGCTTTTCTTTTTTTCTTTCTTTTTTTTTCTCTTTCACTTGCACGTCTTCTCACTTTCAGTCGTTCGTATGCGTATGCGCGACAACATCGAGAAAGATTTTGCTCACGTTCTCTCGAATCGCGAGGTCATCGCTCGAATATCGAATGTCAAATACGCGTTTGAGATGAAAAAGCGAGTATTTGGATTCACTTTCCAGCTGATGGATCTGACTCGGCGGGTAAATAGACGAATCGAAAGGAGACCGTTGGATAATGATAAGGTTTTTGCTATAGGTAAAAAACGCGGATTATCAGGAAAACGTAAAAGACGGCCGCCGGAAAATTTTATTTTTATACAAACTGCTTTTAAGGAGGTTGGCTACTCAACTAAAAATGATAAGAATTAGTTCTAATTTATGGAGGATATTCGTCTATGGAAATCTGCCATTCATGCAAAATTTAAAGTCAAATGGTCTGCACGGTTGGTTTAATAAAATATGTTAGTTTATTTAAAAATTTTATATTTAAAAGTTAGTGTTTTTCTCCATAAATTTGAACTAATTCTTATCATTTTTATATTATTGTATATTTGTAATTTGTATAGTTAATAAATAATTTATTTTCGCCCCAATAACGGCGTTGACTCACATTGGCTTACTTCCATATTATCCTTGATTTTATATCCTTGTTATCATTAATTTTAGTTATCATTTTTAGTTTTAATAGTCAACCTCCTTAAAAAATAGTTACACGATTAAGATACGTATTGAGAGCGCTATAAAAATATCGGATGCTACGTTAGCATATCAATACTCATTGTAAGGAGTTATGGACGGATAGAATCGCTGTCTGAACTTTTGAACGAGCGGACAGGATATATTTGTTTAAAGCGTCTGTTCCGGATTTGTTTCGGATTAGTATGCAGCCGTATGCAAGACGTGCATCGCCTCCGAAAGGAATGTTATCGACAGCGCCGCATATTATTGCCGTATAGATATACGTGGGAGGGAGGAGAATCGATATTACACGCGGGCGCGGTGTGAAAGGAGCTTCAGACTTGCACACCTGTTAGCACAGCGAGTTCCAGATGCGCGGAATATCAATTAGTGGGTTAAGGATGATCTTGAGTTATGAATATTTTAGAGGATGCTTTCCTCTATCTCTCTCACACTCTCTCTCTCTCTCTCTCTCTCTCTCTCTCTCTCTCTCTCTCTCTCTCTCTCTCTCTCTCTCTCTCTCTCTCTCTTACGCGCATCAAACGCGCTAGCGAAAACGTTGTTTCTCTAGTGTAAACTTGTGGGCGCTTCGTATAAATTTACGAATAGATCTGTGCCGCCGTATTGCATCTAAATTCAATGTCCCGCTTTTCTCCCGGCAAAAAAATGTGCCGATGTAATACATTCCTCTCGCGCCAAGACGTTCGGCCAGGGTTGTGCCGTATAGATTTCAAAATTACGTCTACATGGATTATTTACATGTTATCTACGTGATGTTTACACGAACTTTTTTCATGTAGACTATAAACAATGTAAACTATTATATAAGTTGGACAGCATAATGCAAAGAAAGAGCAATTAAATTATAAAATAATAAACGTATTTAACTGTGATATTAATTATGAAGATATTTAATAATAATTGCACCCGAAAAATCGAAATTGCAAACAAAATGCAAGTTTCCGATGTCTGATAATCCATAAATTACTGACAGTTTACATAGATGACACGTTAAACATAGTTTACATTGTCTACGTGTAGATGAACAGAAAAAAAGAATATTCTTGATTTAAGAATATCTTTAGTTTCAACTATGGAAATCTTGAAATGAGATTATATTGCGTTAACCAAAGAAAACTTGCTTGAATGAAGTCATTTTATATAGTTCAATCAAGAAAAATACATGAAAATATAAATATATGAGTATATTTGAGTACATAAGCTTTGATTTGACACTACTTTTTTTCTGTGTGTACACGGAAAAAACGATAAGGTTACCAGATGCATAATTACGGTTGCCACAACCACAATAAATAGTAATATTTGGTACAGCCACGTCTGTGGTTGTCACATTCACATTAGATGTAAAGGCAACTATATGCATTTGGTACAGCAAACATAGTGAATGTTGAGACAAACATATAGATGCACAAACATATAGATGCACAAACATATAGATGCACAAACATATAGACAAACATATAGATGCACTACACAAAACAATGTAGATGCCCCAATTCATACGGCAACATTGTTATTTTAAGCGGTGTCTACAATGAAATTTCAAGTCGTAAGACTTAACATATCGACCAATCACAGCTGAGTATTCTAAAAGTAAGACCGCAATTTTGATTGTGATTGGTCGATATGTTAAATCTTATGACTTAAAATCTCATTGTAAACCGCTTTAATTGTCTCAACCTTAGCCGTTCTTTCCGTGTAGACTATTATATTTTACGCGTAAACGCCCAAACCTGCGTTCGGCATTGCCGGCGCGCTCGCCGCGAGACTGCAAATCGGCGAAAAACACTTTTCGACGAAGATTTATGCGTTCGCGATAAGAAAGTCGCACGTGTACCAAGAACAACGATTAATGTTCGCGCGGCATACATTATCGGTGAGAGTCGTAAGCTGTGAAATATATTATATATTACGTGCGTTTTTCATTTATAAATTCCGCGCGAATTGCGGAAGGATGGGAAAAAGAGGCAGGAATCCCCCGGGGGAAGAGGCGACGCGGGCAAAAATCGCGTTGTTTACGTCCCGACGCGGAAATTTCTCGTCCTTCGAGATTCTCTCGGGTTCTCTCAGGGAATCTTGCGAGTAAAAGGGCCACGGGAATCTCAGCCGCGAAAAGTCGGCCAGCCGTGTCTCGCGGAGGCCCTTCCGCTATTTCTTTTTTTTTCCTTTCTTTTTACGCTCGCTTTGTAGCCAGCCGCGGCTAAAAAGGATACGGCTCGCCTCGACTCGCGACGGCAACGAAAAATAGGAGCATCGTGCCCGCGGGAGCCGTGCATCTGTTTCCCACTTTGCATAATATTTCCCCGTGGGCCACCGACGATTTTCCCCGCTTACCATCCGGGCCGTCTGTCTTTACTTGCCCCTTTCGTGTAACGGAAAGTCCCTCAGCGTGGCGGTCAGCTGCCTCATTGATCGTCAATGGGGCGAATAAAATTCCTTGTGCGAGAACGATATTTCTGCGTTGCTCGGGTATTAATAAAAGCAACCCCAATAAATAATTCTAATACTAAAACCAATGGATCTTTTGACAGTTTTAAGTACAACACCATTAGTAGCAAGTTATAAATCCATACGTATTTGACAATCTGAATCTTCTGTAATACATATAGTGATTACATTCTATAATTTAGATAGTGATTACATTCGCTCAATATTTCCGAAAAGAACATTTATCAAGCACGTGAAGTAGAAACTCCACTGGTGTTCTTGCTTGCGTTGTAGGAGCAATATGATAGTATTGAAAACCGACGTGTGCGTGTCGGGTGCACGCGTGTGTGTACATACTGTGGTCATAAATTACAGAAGTTAACTGAAAATGTTTGTCTGCTTGCGTAGAGAGAGATGATTTTATCACCGAAATCCAATGATAACTTAACCCTCAGTACCTACGCTTCAAAAGAGTCCCTATTTACACCTACTCGGATATTCCTAACCCGGCGTTTTCTTTTGCTTGTATCTCGGGTTGTAATGCATTGATTTTATATAATTGATTTTTTTTTAAATCGATAGTTTAAAGACTGAAAAAAAAAGAATATTCGGGTGAGAAAGTTGAAAAAGTCGTAGCACAAAAGATATTTTACAATAAGTAAAAAGAGACCAGAAAAAATGCCGCAACTTTGAAAATCGGCCCGGGTTACGCTAACCCAGTGTGGGTACTGAGGGTTAAAAATGACGATTTTTGAGTTGCATCAGCTTCCGCTGGGAAATTTCCAGGCAAGAGACCGGATTTTGCGAATGCGGGCTTTAGGAAATTTAATGAAGTAGAAACTCTACTGGTGTCTTGCTTGCGTTGTAGGAGCAATGTGATAGTATTGAAAACCGACGTGTGCGTGTGTGTATATACTATGGTCATAAATTACAGAAGCTAACTGAAAATGTTTGTCTGGTTGCGTAGAGAGAGATGATTTTATCACCGAAATCCAATGATAACTTAAGAATAACGATTTTTGAGTTGCATCAGCTTCCGCTGGGAAATTTCCAGGCAAGAGACCAGATTTTGCGAATATGCAGGCTTTAGGAAATTTAATGAAATAGAAACTCCACTGGTGTCTTGCTTGCGTTGTAGGAGCAATGTGATAGTATTGAAAACCGATGTGTGCGTGCACTGAGAAAAAAAGATTGTTGAAAAACGCAAAATGTGTTTCATTCAACAAAAATATTAAATCCAATACGTTCAACTAAACATTAGTTAATTTAACTGAACATTTGTTGATTTAACTAATTCTTGATTAAAAAATTTTGATGGTTGACATGAATGAACTATATCTTTTTTAATGCAACTTAGTAATTGTTGAATCAACCATTGGATCAACAACAATACAAATTTGATCCGTACAACCAATTTTTTTTCTCAGTGTGTCGAGTGCACGCCTGTGTGTATATACTGTGGTCATAAATTACAGAAGTTAACTGAAAATGTTTGTCTGGTTGAGTAGAGAGAGATGATTTTATCACCGAAATCCAATGATAACTTAAGAATGACGATTTTTGAGTTGCATCAGCTTCCGCTGGGAAATTTCCAGGCAAGAGACCGGATTTTGCGAACGCGGGCTTTAGGGAATTTAATAGATTTTGCCGTGCACACGCGAGGGTCATAAATGTTGGCCGATTTATTGTTGCTTCGAGATTAGATTCGCCGGATGAGCTTTATCGCTATTGTTTTACGACTTTTCTACGGTGTCGCAGTATGTCGCGCGTGCTCGGATCGGACGACTGTGTGAGATGATTTATGCGCGAGTGCGCCGCGTACGAATTTGCGCGCCGCTGTAAAATGTATGCCGGGGTTTATTTATACATTTCGCGACACGCCAGTAACAACGTTTATTAGAGTTACATCACGCAAACACGATGGCGACACCTGTTTTCCCTCGTTTGTTATGACGAGCGCGAAGAAAAGAGCTTTAATTGTCAAATACGCGCGCGCGAATCGATAACTCGTCGATTTTGACGCGAGCGGATATTTATTACATGAATATTAACGCGCCGTGTGATAATGCGAAATCTGTCGCAAAATCGCGTATGCAAAATTTTGAATCTATAGGACTTATAACTAAACATTATTGGAATTTTCGTGGAATTGTCGTTCTGTAATAAGGTAACGGAATTACCCAAGTAGAACAGAAAGTCATGATGCTAAAAAAACGCCTTTGACATCATTTTGAAGTCATGATGACGTCTAAATGACCTCAAAATGATGTAAAAGGCGTCATTTTAACATCATTTTGACGTCATCATGACTTTCGTGTTCTACTTGGGTACGTGAGTCGTTTGTACGGTTTATCTAAGAAAAGAAAAATCGTAAAAATATCATATACGGATCAAATATATATCAAGATTTTTAGTTCACTTATTCATTCTGCTGGGAGCCGTGGTGAAAAATGTCCCACCGTATCCAGACCGCAGTGCAAACCTTTCGCTCTTCGTTCATATTTTCCACGTCGTGTATAGCACGGTGTAAAGAATCTTCCGACGACAAATTCGGCGGACAGATGAAATAGTATCTAGCGGCGCGACACGGCGCGACGCGAATCGGATTAAAACGAGATGTTCGTTCGACGTAAAAAGTCGACACGACGGACGACGCGGGGGTCAGGATTAGCGATTTAGTGAGACGAATCGCGAAAAACGCAAATAAAATTGTCACTAGAGGCGCGACAATGCGAAAAGCTGCTCTATGTATCAGCGAGGAAAAAAAAAATATCTGACAGCAAAGGTATTTACGAGCTGATCCGATCGGTCGGCTGCAGCGCGTAAAAATTTGCCTCTGAATCTGCAGGATGTCCGGCGTCTTTACATCGTAACTTTGTAATCTTATCCCCGATATCGAGAAAAATCTTTTTACGAACGTGGACTTGATGCTGTCATCTACAATATTGCGCATTTGAGATAACAGCTTTAACATACACACGCAGAGATGTGCATGTACATAGGTAATAAAAAGATATAGAGCTGTACAGCGACAGAAGGGAAAAAGGGATGAATCGATTATTACTTTTTTTTTGTCAATTTGGCTTTTTGTTCTGAAGGTTTCATATTTCTCTCCCTTGCTCTTGTCTGTGTGGATATCTAATACTTCTGCTAAATTCGATATCTTTAAAGCACAGTTCTCCCGTGGAGACATAACATATCAAACGATTCGGATCGTATTGGAAAATTCACAGGAAACTTGGTTGATCAACCGAGTTTATTGGATGGATGTTATCTGAACATTATTAAAAACTTTTTTCGAATTATAAAGTAATAACGTGAAACTAGGAGTCGTATAAGTCGCCAGTTGATGCAAGCTTCCTCTCCGATTCTCGCATAGCCCGCGTAGTTTCACCAGATTCACGTAAAACTCGCGGTAAAATTCCCGTGGCTTCATAAAATAAGTGTCTTTATTTCAGGATTCCTCCAATGACTGAAATTTTACAACTCGACGTAATATTATACGAACGTATATATAGTGGATAAAAACCACCTCTCGCGTAGGCAGCGTTTTAGACATGGAAATTAGACGATGAAATCTCTATTGGGTATAACACGGTGTCTCTTAAAATATTTGTTCGACGGGAGTTTCGGACCGCGAAAGTGGCTGAATCAACGTTCGTGTTGAATCCAATGGGAATAACTGAAAGACAAAAACGCCGGAAAATTCCTCAGCGTTAAATCTCAAATAGTCAAGAGCAGGCACAATTACGGATCGAAATTTGCTTCAATAGCATAGTTCGCCTTCTAAAGTAAATGGCGGTGCTTAAAAAGAGTGAATTTAAAATTCTGATTGTTGATACAAGGGGAATATTACGGAATTTGTGAATATAGACACTTCATAAGGTTAATAACTATTAAATCCACTTTTTGTTAAGATACGCTTTTGTGTTTGAATGAGATAGGCGAGACAGTCGAATTTTGTCGGAATAAATTTTTTATGCGAATGACGGGTGGGAGAAGATCACGAGTGGCGCCCAGACACTCTAAGCGTTGAATCCCGGGGGCTATAAGCCATTCAGGCCAATGGTTAAGGCAGCTCTGGGTACAGTTATGAAGAAGTTCCCGCGTCGCCGTCTCGAGTCTCGAGTTCTACCCCGCGCTCGCCTTACGTACGATGTAATCGTATTACATTCATTCTATACCACGTCTGAAATATGCTGTCGGTCGCGAATTTAAAGTTACAAATGGAGACCTCCGGACACCGCAGCCGAGGACAGCGACAGGGACAAAAGGCGGCGATCTCGTTAGACTCTTCCCCGTGGACTCGCGGCGGAATAGAAACTTTTCCGGCATGAAGAAAAATGTCGCGTCCTTCTCGGTGTGCTTTCCACAATGAATTCACTGAGACTGTTTCCCTCCGATTTTCATGATCCTCGGATATCCTGGAATAAAGTCCAAAATAGTTGTTCTTTACATGTAGTAGTACAGTTTAAAGATCTAAGCATATAATTAATTTAAATATATCAAATTAATTTAATTAAGATATATTGTCAGCTTCAAAAGATTATTACACTTCTTTTAAATCCATAAACGTAAAACACAAATCATATCAAAAATATATATTAAATACTTTATTTCGATCTATTTTTATAGAAATGTTTTACTTGAATTTTTCCACGCATTTCTAGTCACTATTATGAACGCCCGTCTCTACTATTTTTTGTTCTTGTTTTTCTTACATCGCCAATTATCTGCCAAATTTATCTGTCCCTTTCCATCGCCCACGCAAACATTTGATCGCGCACACTTTTCCTCAGTGAGTTCATCGTTCGGCTTCTTCTCATGTAGCCTATGGACACTAAATATAGCTATCCCAAAATGGTCCCCCATATGTCGGGACGTTCGATCCGTACTGACGTCGCCTACCGACGTAAATTTATTGTGCAAACAAAGTAGAGCATCCTGTTTCCGAAATAAATAAATTCAACGACGAAACTATTAGATGACGACTGTGAATATTATCTTTTAGATGACGAAGACATTTTATCACAAGAATAAATTATATTTTTATCTTTGTTGATTAAAAAACATAATAGCGCTTTATATAGATATATATAAAATCAAGTACACTAAAAAAAAATCTTGGTAAACTTGTGAGATGCATTTAGTATACTTTCATTTGAAGTATTTGATTATTATTACCGATAATATATATATAATAACAAAACATTTTGTATAATAATTATAAAAGAGCAAATTTTGTTTAGTTGAGCCAACTAAATTATGTAATACTTATTATACGTTTAGTTGAAACTATTTCACCAAGGCGCTTGGTAACATTAATCAAGCCTGGATTTTTATAACTAAGCCTTTCTTTCAGTGTATTGATAGCAATAATTTGTACTTTTTTTACCGATTGTTAGTTTTTAATATTTAACATACACTATGATCTCACTATACACAGTCAAACCTCTCTAACTCGAGAACCTCGTTAACTCAAAAACCTCTATATACAATTCAAATTTTTATTTATCTTGTATGCACTCTGTATGACTCGATAAATCGTAAATCTGTTCCTGTATATTATAAGTTGTTGGCATTCGAATTAGAGAGGTTTGACTGTACCAACAATCTTTATTGCAATATCCGTCCGTAAGTTCCCCCGGATTGAAACGCCCTTCGAGAAACGAAGAGTTCTCCCGACTTCTTGACGAGGATCGAGGGGGAATTCCTGCCAAAGAAAGACTGGGATACTGCAACCCCTAGTTACCATACATCCGGGCGTCTCGGACAGCCTGGGGGTGAAACTGCCTTACGCTCGCACGTGAGGCAAGTTTCGAGGTACTGGGATACGAAGTACGGTACGCCCTTGGCAAGCAAAGTTCAATTGGATAGCTCCGGTGAGTAATCGATGGTATCGATAGTGCCCTGGATCACAGAGCGGGAAGCGCATGTTAGACAATCTCAACACGAGTAACATGACGTCTCTCAGTAACTTATCCCTCAGTATCGACATGCGGCGGTTCAATCCGAATAGGCTTACTCCTCCACTGGACCCCCTCCTGCGATTAATGATCCGTTCAACGTCACTGCGAACTCACGAAGAATCTTGAAACTTGAATACAGGTTTACAGCGAATATCCGATCAAAGTTCTCTGACACCCTCTTCCACAGGCTCGCAGTATTACACTGTACAAATTTCGATTGTCTTTGCAGAATCTATCCCATGAAACTGAATAAATCTGACTCTTATAGGTCATTGAGATATTCTGCACAGTGGTAGATCCGAGGGGTAAATCGCTGAGGGCATTGTGGTGTACAGATTTGGAACATTAGTGGGCATTACTAGGGCACATTAGTGGGCATTACATAAAAAATTCACTAGTAATGCCCAAAAATTGTGTACTTTTAGTGTACTTTTGTGTACTTTGTGTACTTAGTAATGCCCAATTTTGGGCATTACTAGGCATTGGTGTACACAATTTTGGTCAACGGTTTACCCCTCGGGTAGATCCTTCCGAGCTTTTTGAGTAGACTCGTGAGAGTTTACATTAATTTCTCGCGTGCGTTTTTTTTTTTTTAAGAACTGAAACTCGGCTTGCGCCGTAACGTCGCGATATCGTCGGCAGGAACGACGCGGATAACGGCAAAACGGATAAAAACTTTATTACGAGGCGGCGCGGTCCGTAAGCGTTTTGCGGTTTACACGTGCGCTACAACGCCACGCCGCCTGAACGCAAATGTACGATTAATTAAATTGCATTTTGCCGCCGGCGGATTTCGCGTTTGTGGCGCGTGACCCGACTACGGAATGCCGCCTCGGCAAAGTTCCCGATGGCAAACAATTAGTCGCATCGATCTACACACGGGGGTAACGGGGCGCGACGTAATCGCAGGCGAGATAAGATTTTTGGGCACGTGTGCGCAAACACACGAACGGCTGTGTACACTCGAGTTTACGCGGAGAGTAACGGTTTAGCCCCAAAACTGATTTGCGATATCAACAAATTTCTTGAAATTTATTCGAAACGAAAGGGATTTATAGATTTTTGTATCCGTAATAATAAAGATTTATAAGAGAGTACTACGTACACTGAAAAAAATGCTGTTGCTTCAATTAAAGTCTACGTCACGGCCTGCCACAAACATAAATAGTTCATTCAATTGTATTATGATTGGACCACATATCTAGATTATTAAAAGAATAATCTAGATATTTGGATAATAGTTATTCAATAAATAGTTCATTCAATTGTATTATTATTGGACCAAATATTTAGATTAAAAGAATAATGTAGATATTTGGTTCAATCATAATACAATTGAATGAACTATTCATGTTTGTGGCAGTCCGTGACGTAGACTTTAATTGGAGCAACAGCATTTTTTTTCTGTGTATAAACATGTATTATAAGTTTCAAAGCAGTAAATTTTTATATTTATAACAAATACAAATAATCTTTATTTTTAGCTGTTTTACTAAATTATGCTTATGTAAACAACGCAAAATTAAAAACAGTAATTTTTAGATTGCATTAAAATTGATTATAAAAAGTATTAGTAGTTACATAATACAAAAAGACTTACTACGAAACAAATTTTCATAATATATATATAATTAATAGTATCTTTATAATTAATATAATACATTTTGTTACATATGTACAAAAGACATGTAACAAATTTAAAAGAATATATATAATTTACCGACTCTAACGAGTACATTGTACGTAAATAACGTTCGAATCAATAAGTAGCTGTTGCATTAGTAATTAGAAGACCGCAGTAGCGTAATTACTGGACGCGTTTATTTATGTGTGTGTCTGTGACATATCGAGACCAAGACTAACAGTTTAAATCGCTTTTAGTACAAGTTAATCCTTTGGAAATGCGCCCGCGTCGTAGCGCATTACCGTGAAACGTATGCCGACGTAAAACGCGCAGGCGTTTATGGAATCAAGCGGTTTAATCAATTTACAGCAATTTCATTATCGTCCGCTACTCCGCGGTAAATTAATTATTTGCGATACCGATTTAATTGGGCCGCGATAAAATCGCCCATTAATTTATGCGCGCGAATACTTGGCCGCGCTCGCGCGGCAGTCGTTGCACACGAGAGAGAATGAATCCGGATAGGTTCTACAAAGTTTGCGAGACTCGAGGAAAGATACACACCGATTGTTAGTTCGGGAACATTACGCTTTTCCCTGGAAGATCCGGGGGTAAATTAGCACAGTTGAGGGGCAATATCCAAACGAAATCTTTTTATTTCTCAAATGTATGCATAAATTTATTCGCGTCGTCGTTAATAGATTCCATTTCGAATTCAACACTTCCTTCCTCACGGATGTACACTCCGTGGAGGCTACAGATAACGGCCGAAATCAGATTCAGTATCAAACAGCGGCGATTAGCATTAAAATAGAAGCGTTGAGTCGAGGCGAGAATACGCTCCGCGATCGCGAGATGCACGCTGCCATGCAATAACGTTGTCTACTTGGCTAGAAATGAAACAAAAAGGGAGGTGAGAGAGCGAGTGAGAAAGCGGCATTTTAGCTACTTTCGCGTTACAGCCGATTTTATACATGCCAAACGCAGAGAGAGAAAGAAAGAGAGACATAGAGGGAGAGCGAGAGAATAGAGAGCGTTCGTAGTAAATACGCTAGTAACGGCTTTATGGCCGGGAACATCTTCTGTCCGATGTGAAATGTTGCTCGGCGCGGAGTCACGTTTCGGAGTACCTTTTTGGTTCCGGATATACGTTGCCAGCTGCACTTCGGGGCCACTTTATGTGAAGCAATTCATCATAATGCTCTTCCCTACTCTTGAACGGTGTCTTTATCGGACGAACACGCGTATATGTATACAGACTGCAGATATGATCCCCCGTCATCCCTTTTCACGCATGACGATACGCGCCCAAAGTTGATCTCTTTCTCTCTCCTGCGATATAAAGTAGACACGGTGTAGACACAGTATTCCTTTTTTCTTCTTTTCTTTCGAGCAAGATACCGAAAGATGTGACTGATCACGGAGCACGAACAAATTGAGACCGCACATTTTTGCTCTAAGCAAGATATTCAATATCATTTCCCAGTAATTTGCACAG
>NJRP01000296.1:162203-194518 GCA_003063835.1 Aphaenogaster floridana
AAAATCGAGAACAGGCGAAATACCGGTCATAGCAGATCTTAGTGCTCATATTTTATATGTGTGATTTTTCTAGTTTTTTTAATCACACATAAAATATTAATGACCACTAAGATCTGCCATGACCGTATTTGGCCTGTTCTCGACTTTAAAATTATGATAATTATAATAATATAAAATGTTGAGAAAAATGATGTAATGCAGTTTGATCTATCATTTATTAAAAATGGCAAATACAGAATGCGCAGAGCAATATCACATTGTGGAAATATACATGTTTGTAATGCGTAATGACAAAATTATTAATTAGTCTCGCATTGACCTCGTTTCAGTCTTTATTCCGTACCGGTGTTTCAAACGTTTGCATTTAGATCGACATAATTTTGTTCGAAATAATGGAAGCGTGCCTCTCATTATCGAGCGATTGCGACGAGCTTCATTTTGCTATACTTTGCTCTATGGCAATATTGAGTAAAATGGATTAATTATTTCAAAACAACGTTGTGCGTCGACAGAGCGTTATAACAAATTTAAATCTCTGCTAATGAAGTTTTGTAAATAATTCCTATTCAGAATACAATTACGAATACAAATGCGAATACAAATGATGGTCAATCATTTACGAGCTGATGGCGAAATCGCGAAAATTTTAATCGCGTTTGTGGGATTCGGGCAAAGTTTCGGAAACAAAAAGTCGCAATTCTTTCACGAATCAAAAGAGGTACGATTTAAACGGCGAAAAATTCAGGTCTGGTAACTATACTTCAATTGACGAAGTTCGAGCTGGCTAGCGTACTCCGATGAAGACCTGTTAATTGGAGTCCCCGCGGAAAATGAGAGAAAATACCGCGGTAGCAACTAAAGAACTTGCCAATAGATCCAATTCAACGCATCCTGTCATTAATTGCCGGGTCACACTTTAATAACGAAAGTCAGAACGAACTCGTTTCAATGCTCTGATGGAGTAATTAATTTCAACTTGGGATTAAAAGGATATTCCACGTCTGACTGTACAAAGCGTTTTATAAAAAACTTAATTTTGTTCTACATCAATCATCCCCTTCCGGTACAGATTCGCCGTCCAATTCGGAGAACGGGTTGTCGAATTTTGACAATTCGCAAAACGCACAAAACACTCCGTATATTTTTCTTCCCTCCGTTTCCGAGTCCTGGAACATTGTTGTTTGCTCCAGAAGTCCGCGGTATTGATTTATTTTACGTAGAATGCCTCCTTGACCGTTTGTGTCGTAAGAATCCATCCCGGACGCCAACTTACACTGATGTTCCAATTTCTTCTTTCTCATCACGTCTCCTAGGGCCGCAGGTCTGCTCACGGGGTCGCCTCATTTTTTGGCTCACGGTCGTCGGATCGCGAAGATCTGCGTGAGCGACGTTGTTGCGGTTAATGCGGCCAAGCGGCATCGCTTTGGACGAAAGAGGGTGGTTAATGGGCGATAGAAAAACGAAAGGATGTCGGCTGGAGCGCTGCCGCGGTGGCTGAGAGGGTTGGCGGGCGGCGGGTTGAGTGATCCCGTTCGTAAAACAAACCGTCGTCACGCGGAGCGGTGGATGCTTTTAGTCGACGCGATGCAATGCGGCATAAAGAGCCGGGATTGAATTTCCCGTGACGTTCCCGTTGTGCTCTCGCGGCTGACAAAAGTGGAATTTAAAACCGCGGTTTATATTTCGACCCGAGAAACGCGCCGTCGCCCGGCGGGGTTGAAGTGCGTGCGACAGCAAGCAACTCCGACAACTATTCGACCTTATCAAGCACCGATTGGAATGCTGAGGAGCGTGCGCGAATTGAGCAAATTCCATTCAATTAGGAATCCCCCGTTGTATCCACCATCGTTTCATCTATGCGTGTAACATTTTAAAAATAATATATACAAATGTTCTGTTCGTGACAACCATGCAGCCGGACCGCGACATCGCGAGCAGCTCTTATCATTCTCATATCGCAGAGTGCTAATTAGTATTCCCTGACATGTGCGTAATTAGCTCGATTCGGGTTTGCCGTGAATTTTATAATTAATATGTTATTAGTTTTAGCCACTTTGAAATGTCACGTTGTACATTAAATTGAATCTGCGGGATGCTCCGGCTTTGAAGTTTCAAGTATATATTCAGGTACATCGAGTACATTGGGCGCTTCCCGTAGAAGAGCCTCGTCGCAGAAAGATCGATCGACAGCCTCGCGACTCCCGTCGCATGCCAGATAAAGCTATAATATACCGTGGCGGGCATCTGTGTTTAGCTTTCTGGAACGGTTTCCGCGTCGATTACAGACAAGACGAATCGGAGGCGCGACGCGGGACATTTGTTTATTCCCGCACGACATCTATTCTCGTTCCTCGTCGCGTCGCGCGTCGTGCAGCACGACGGAATTTCAAATCAGTCCATTTGGGACCCCCTCGCCTTGGACGTCCCCGGAGTATCTCGCAGGAAGTGGCAAAGTTCAAACCCGTGTCGGACGGTATAACTAGTTTCCCTTTCGGAGATTGGATGACTTCTGCCCTCTTACCGGGGGTCGTGCCGATAATCTCCTACGACACTGACGGCAACACCATAACAATACCGAAAACGGGCGCGTGACTTGACGCATTAATGAAAGACACGTGCATTCCTGCCATCTTGACATTTCCTCCCTTAACCCTAGAAGGCAAAACTGAATTTGCTGAGCTTCAAAGGCAAAAGTGGAGTGGTACGGCACCCCAAACTTCTCGGGTGTCTCAATCCTTTCTATCAGCAGTAAATTAATAGTTAAATAGTGCATTTTCTTCGTTTTTTAATGAGGAAAACGATGATGTATATAACATGTTGTATATAACATGTTGTTTTTTGAATTATGAGTCCGGACCCAAAAATGTACCTGGCTACTTCAGGAGCGTAGTTTGAATTTCGTTTGGGGTGACAAGGAACCCCACATTTGCCTTCTAGGGTTAAGATTGGCGGATTTGATATTAAAACGGACTTTCAATCGCTACACTGAAAAAAAATTCTTGGTAAACCTGTGAGATGCATTTTGTTATACTTTTTTTAAAGTATTTAATTATTATTACCTATTATAATAATAATAACAAAACATTTTGTAATAATTATGAAAGAGCAAATTTTGTTTAGTTGAGCCAACTAAATTATGTAATATTTATTATATGTTTAGTTGAAACTATTTCACCAAGGTGCTTGGTAATGTTAACCAAGCCTGGATTTTTATAACCAAGCCTTTCTTTCAGTGTAGAAAGTTATAAATCCAAGTACGATGCAGTCAGGAGATCGATTCTTAATCAAGTTTATTATTTGTCATAAAATTTATTTGATATCAGGATCTTTTTTATTATTTCGTATACTATTTTGTTGTTAAAAATTCGGTCTAACTCTCCTTTGCAATTTTAGAAGTCTATTACGAGCATACCTCCTTGCTTCTATTCACTGTTAACTATGACTCGCAATAAGACTCTTTAGTACCGATATAATTTTGACAAAAATACCATTCAACATTTATTTTCCAATATTGCAGACGCGCAAATGTAAATTTCATGCTTTTTCGTGACGATAAAGGCGTAACACACACACAATTGGTAAGATATATTCTTCCACATCTGCAGCGTCGAAACTCGAGCTCGGCGAGGTTACATCGGTTTCGTGTCTTTTATTCGCTAGGCGGTCTTTCTCAATTCGCAGACGTTTCCCGGTACTCGATCCGACACTCAAATTGTTTCAGACGTAACGGAATCGTCGATCCCGATGTCGAATATTTGCGGCATACGTACGTTCGTACGTACGTACGTAGTTTATGCCGTTGGCAGTTTTACGGCCGCGTGCACATCATTCGAAGTCGCGGCGGCGAGTTTCCTCCCAACGTTATTTCAAGACGAAATAACCCCATTCCCGGTTTTTAATGCGCTATAAAGCGGCACCCTTATCTAAAGTTTTTCCCGTTCACGTGCGTAGCGGATGCAATGCGGGCGCCACGTTGGCAATAACAATTGCGCAAAGGGTTACGGCCTCCGTCGCGTATATCCGATCGGAAATTCATTGTCACTCCCCCTCGGTGAAGCAATGTACAAGCGTGATTAATCCATAGAATTGAATGTACCTATAAGGAATTGAATGTATCTATTGCGCATCTATCACTCTGTATCAAATTCTCCCCACACACAGAAGAAATTAACAATTAAGTTGCTAGCTTGCTAATGCAAATTAAACATTTATCATAATAAGATTAGGACCGACGAAATTGTCAAACATAAATGAGAATAGGCCAAATATCGGTCAACCGCGGATCTTGGTGCGTAATAATAACTTTTGTGAATTCCCTGTTCATGCGAACTGCACGCCGCATATTCGTCGGTCTTGAAACACAATCCTTGAAACACAATTTCTTTACAATTTTTCGGGGAAGGGGGGATTTTATAGATGCCTGTTAGCATCAAAATTATTAAATTGCGCGTCAATTTAACATGTGAATTAATTCCAGGTTCATCTAAGGATATGCGGCGCGCAGTTTGCATGAACAGGGAATTCACAAAAATTATTATTACGCACCAAGATCTGCGGTTGACCGACATTTGGCCTATTCTCATTTATGTTAAACATTTATAACTACACTGAAAGAAAGGCTTGGTTATAAAAATCCAGACTTGGTTAATGTTACCAAGTACCTTGGTGAGATAGTTTCAACTAAACGTATAATATAAGTATTACATAATTTAGTTGGCTCAACTAAACAAAATTTGCTCTTTTATAATTATTACAAAATGTTTTGTTATTATTATAATCGGTAATAATAATCAAATACTTCAAAAAAAAGTATTACTAAATGCATCTCACAAGTTTACCAAGAATTTTTTTTTCAGTGTAAGCAGATTTGATAGTGCAGCAAAGAAAATATGCTCATAACTGCTTTTAGACATACTTTCTTTACTATATATTCTATCAAATCTGCTTAATTAACGTTATAAAGTTAAATTTGCGTTAGCAAATCATAACTTAGCTGTATCAACAAATCTATTTTTTTCCGTGCATAAATCCCCATAAATGGATCTGCGAGATTTGTAAGATGTATTAAAAGATATCGAAGAACAGCATGAGTAACTAGCTTAGCACTCGTCTTGCTCTTCGAGTTTTGTATTGACGATAGAATTTAATTGTGGTAGAACGTTCGAACGCGCCGAGAAGAAATATTAATGACGAGTAACGATTGAAGTTTCGCTATTGAATTTTTATTTTATGAAAAATAAAGGAACAGGAAGGAAATAAATTATCAAAGTTCGGGAAGGATTTCCAGCTGTTTGTCGGAAAACTATAAATACTGGGAAGAGGAAACTTTGCAATCTTTTTGCGGGCTACGCCCCTCTGAGGATATTATGATCGATCGTTTGCCGATCGTTGCCGGGCGGAAGCAGCGCGACGTGCGCAATAATTTTAATGGCAAGCGTGGCGACGCAGCAACAAATTTCATTTGCTAACGGCGGTCATAGCGCTGGGAAAACTTCCGTCGGTCGTGTGCCATTTCGGTCGAACGTCCATTTCGAGTTATTATGATGGCAGCGGCCCCGATGTATACGCGCTAAAGCAATTCCCCGCACGCAACGGGCATGAACAAGTGCACGTCAATGAACGCGAAAAAAAGTCTGAAAAGCCCAGCCGCTATTCCCTAACAGCGACGGATCACGATCTGGAAACGCCATATTTTTACGGAATAGCTACGAAATTGTAGCTATTCGCCAGTCTTGCGAGACAATTCGGTATCTGAATATAAATGCAGTTCGATTTTTCCATTACAATACACCGCGGAATATCCAATATCTATATAAAAAAATTTTTTTGTATGGCAGAATTAGTTTCCGAAACTTTTTTGGGAATGGACATTTCTCTCTCTTTTTCCGCAATGCATCCGCAATCACACCCTTCGTCCCTCCTAAAAAAAAAAGGGATAGACATCACAATAGACTTTTTATTCACTTCTATTTAAATCTCTATTTAGATTTCGCAACAGATTTAGGTGACTGATTCGCTTTTGATAGACGAGCCTCAATTCGCTTTCGATACACCTCGTGTGTAAATTCCGGTCTATCGTATACGCTCGTGCGGATGCATATGGACACTTCCGCAAACATTAATATTAACAATCATCGCATGAATACTCGTACGGTGAATTCATTCGCGTGCCCGCGGGCGGCATGCACCGGGAATAATGTGCGAAAGCCCGCCAGGCCGATTCAACCGACGTACACGTCGCCGAGAATAACAAAGTTCGCCGGTCGCGCGTCGCCGCGAAAATCATTCTTGACTTATTTCCGTCACGGTTCTGCCACGCGATTTCGTCTTTCCTCGTGGGAGCGCGCGGCAAATTTGATCCAGGATTATTTCCCGCCTGCGCGCTGCACTGTCGTCGCTCGATCAACTGTTCGGACTTTTGTCTCAGCTACTTTCCGCAGCTGCGAGTGCCATGCCGGTAGAACCGTACTTTCGACGTGGCGCTCCTCCGGGAACGCGCGCGGACAAATTTGATCCGAAACTACGTTTTGATATGTGGAGCGTCTGCCATACGCGGGCCCGACGATAGAACATTTAGATCTTTCATCAGGCTTCCGCCCGTTAACTTTGCCCGTAGCGAACACAAGCGGAAAGCGGAACACGTGAGGTGTTCCGTACAACTATTGTCTCCTGAGGCAAATTTTATGTGTTAGGAACATGTTGTTTAATTAAAACATGTTGTTGAATTAATTGTAGCGTACAATCATAGTCACGTTATATATGTACACGGAGAAGATTTTATATTAAAAATTACTATGTATGGCAGTAGCCGTGGACTATTGCTGGAATTATAAAAATTTTTACTGTGTAAAACAATGAAAAACATAGTAAAAATTTTTAGAATTCCAGCAATAGTCCACGGCTACTGCCATACATAGTAATTTTTAATATAAAATTTTCTCCGTGTACGTTTCTTTAAGAGAGAGAGAGAGAGTCAGCTTATTCCCAGTAAGCAAGAAACATTAAAGTAGCATTTAGAAATGTTGGTTTTATGTGCATATTTTGAACGTTTGCAAATAATATTGTATAAATATTTCAAAAAGATTAATTAATAACATGATTTTTCAAACATTGTTGAAATGTTTTAAAAACATTTTACTGCAAATATTTTTTTAATATTACATGTTCTATACAACGTTAAAAATTACATACTTGTAAACGTTGCATGTTAGTGAATATCGTTATAATAACATTGTAGCAATGATTTTTTGCTTATTGGTTTATATTAACTTAGGTTCTAAAGGTTCTAAGGCCCTGCGCACAATGGAGGAATATTAGATATTAGGAATAGGAATTTGAATTTTAGAATCAGTTTCCTCAATGAACACTATAAATAAATAATAAACAAGAGATGGGATATTTTTCGCCAGTAAATATTAAACCACAGAAGAGATTTGTTTCGACTCAACTGGCCAATTTTTAATTTAAATTAATATATCGCGAATCGCGACGTTTTTCGACCATGGGTTGTGGTCCTTTCTAAAGAGAGTGAATTAACAAATTCATTACATTAAAATTAATTTTACTCTCTTTAGAAAGGACCAAAACCCATGGTCGAAAAACGTCGCGATTCGCGATATATTAATTAAAATTAAAAATTGGCCAGTTGAGTCGAAACAAATCTCTTCTGTGATAAATAATAAGTTATGTTGTGTTTCGTATAACACATTTATGTCTTATATCTTATTAATATCCATTGTGCGTTACGTTCAATATTCATTGAGGAAAAACTAATTCTAAAATTTTTATTCCTATTCCTAATATCTAACATTCCTCCATTGTGCGCAGGGCCTAAGGTTATCTTCTAAATTGTTGAAAATGTCACGGAAATTACTTAGAAATAGTATTTGGTTTTTGAATTGTTCAAGAAAAATCCGGCTAGATCGTATATGGGAATTATCAAAAAGCAAAAAAATTGTTATAGAGTAATAGACGTGCATTTCACGTTTGTTGTAATATTTTCACGAAATTCGAATTCACAAATGTCGAAGGTACTCGAAACGATATAACTTTTTTGGGCTGCTATTATATTATTGCACTTTTTTCGTATTTTGAGGGGAGATATGAAAAATGCTTGGAGCATTGTTGAGCGACATTACGTAAATGATGCATTGTGCTTCCCCGTGTTGCACAATGCGTGCGTGCCGCACACGTGGCCAATGTTGGCACGTTGCTGCAGCAGCAGCAGTCCTCGGAGCCACATTAATTCCATTAAAACTTCGGCACTCTCGTTCGAAGTTATTAATGGCAGTTCCAGTTGGTTTTACGGCTTCGCCTCGATGCACCCTCCCGTCTTTTAACGCCAACCTAACTCGTGACGTTGGGATAAAGTTGCATCGTATATAATTTCGTTTTCGATATCGCGTCTCTCCCGAAGCGCGGAAATTCCAATATTTACGAGAATAGAACGTCAACACGTTGAAAGCCATTGAAAATTGACTGGTATTTAATTTCTCCTTCGTGCATTAATCTCGGGAATATATCTTTAGATCAGGGCTAATTAGTGCCATTATCTTCGTTATACTTCTAGATTGTAATGAACACACAACACATCACATTAATGATGGATGCGTTACGTCGGGATTATTAATAGTATGCAAATGAAATCGTGCTACTCCAATTTCGGAGATAGGGCAGAACAAAAGTTTAGGTAAATATACTGATAAAGTCGCGTGAAAGAGATAATGTCAGGCGATATCCTCGAGTGCTCATCCATTTAGCGGTCTGATTTCGACTGTCGGACAGCCGAGATTTACTGCGGTTTAATCCACCTGTCGGCGAATTAAATCTATCGGTGCCAGATAAGATTGTGCACCTCGTAGATCTTTTCATTTCTGTCGCCGTCGTAGAGAAAGGGGCGCGAAGATCTACAAAGGGAAATATGCGAGTTCCTTGCTTAAGAAATATTGTCCAATACTGTAACATTATGAATTTCAATGAGATATGCAATCCCACGAGACTCGCTCCGAGCGAGGCAAAAAAGGGGATCTTCAGAAAAATGCGGGGTATTATAAAAACGAATATATATCTCACATCAAGAAACGGACAAGAGAATTATATGTATTTCCGCAAATTCCATCAGGAAGTCAAGTCGGGTCTTTCAAAAACGGGTCAACAACGACGGGATCCTTCCGCGAGTAGCGAGTACAAATGGAGAAGTGGGATCGAGGGAGCGGAGGCCAGCGGCGGGGCGACCTATTTCAATCAATAATCCCTTCTTCCAACACGAAGTGGGTTTTATACAACCGCCGCTGAGCGGCGAAAGTCAACTTCGTAATCCCTGAAAGAAGAGGCCGCCGCCGCCGCCGCCGCCGCCGCCGTCGAGCCGGTTCCGGATCGCTCCGGTAAATCTTCTTTCCTCCGGCGCATTCGAACGGAAATCCGCCCCGGCTCGAAAAGTGAGAAAGGTCCACTCGATAAAGCTCGTCGGGGACCGCAAGCCCGAGAGAGAAAGCTCGGGACTCGCGCCCTCGGCAACGGCGCTGTGTCACTCGACAAATCGGTCGACCCGGGGTGGCGGCTTAATTCGAGCACTCGCACTCGACTCGGTTACCGGATACGAGGACTGCTGTGTGTACACAAGACCGGCCATCGACTCCCGTAAACGACCTTCGTTATAGCACCGCTTCGTTATACCTTCGATTTTCCGCAACCTACTTTCGTGACGCTGGCCCGACGTGCAGTTAAAACTTGCGTCCAGAGAAAATTCTCTGATAATTGTGGGGTAGAAGTTAGATTCGGACATTTCAACTCGATCTAAAAGCGTTACGTTTTCCACGTAGTAACCGGGAAATAATGTCGAATGAAATTTATTTCACTTGAATAAGGAATTTATTTTATTTTCCTTTTTTTCTCTTGCTCGCTCGCTTAAATGAATACGCGTTTCAAATATTGAAATAAACTATTCATGTGAAATTTTCAAACATTATTGATGGTTTCGACATTATTGACGTTACTTTTCAATGTTACTATATTAGATATGACGTATTTTATGCTTTTAAAAATGAATCAATTTTTAAAACAGTATTATTTCCGAGAAATACTTTTAAATAATTTAGAAAAATATTTACATAAAAAATATGAAATATTCGAACGCATAAGCTTTGATGTTTCATATATTTTTTAATATAAAAGTTTCGAACGAGTAACGAAAGGGTTAATACCGCACTTTCCGTAGTCACGAAAGCATCTTTCTCCGCACGCCAACTATCGATCTTATCAAATCTTATTCATCGATCAATTTTATTTATGTCATCTAGTAAGTAATAATTCGCGAACAGTCACGACCGTCTGACCGATGGCTTATTATCTTTTCGAGAAAAAAACCGTCACCTATCACTGAAAAAAAAATTCTTAATAAACTTGCGAGATGCATTTAGTATACTTTCATTTGAAGTATTTGATTATTATTACCGATAATAAATAACAAAACGTTTTGTAATAATTATAAACATTTGTAATATTATAATTATAAAAGAGCAAATTTTTTGTTTAATTGAGCTAACTAAATTATGTAATACTTATTATACGTTTAATTGAAACTATTTCACCAAGGTGCATGGTAACATTAACCAAGCCTGGATTTTTATAACCAAGCCTTTCTTTCTCAGTGTACGTTTTACCAATCCTTTTAATTCCGGAACTTTTTTTTAATTAAAAGAAAGCTCTTGACGTTTTCACAAGAGAGAACTCTTTTTGGACACTATTGAATGGATCAATCTGGCGGTTGATAAAACGACTGTAAGAGTTGATTCTGAGTAATTAAATAGCCGTGAATTGAAAATAACGGTATTAAATAAGTTTAGAATTGTATTCAATACGTTTGCGTTCCTCCAAATAAAAAATTAAGATATATACGCGAGACATTGGAAATCTGAAGATGAAAGGGGTTGAAGTTTTCTGATCCTTTCATCCTCAATCCCGACGCGTCGCGACGTACCGCACAATGCGCCCCGTAATTACGTTACGTTAATTAATCCGTCGGTTTCTTTGCTCCCTTTTCGGTCTGCCCTTTTTGTCCTCTTTCCTCCCTCGCGAGGCGAGCTCTTTTAATGCCGCGGAAAGTCCCGATGAAACGGAAATGAGTTACCTTACTTCCGTTTGCGGAAGATTTCACGGTGAATTTGCGAATCCCCGCGGCGCTTCGCTTCCTTCGCCCAGACATTCGGCGCGCGATTCAGCACTCCTGTTCAATCTCCTGAGAAAGAGGAAGGCGGTTGGATAGCGTCAAGAAAAGAATCCACTATTTTCCCTGCCGTCGAATCTTCCGACGATTCGTGTTACTCGCGCGCGATTCCATCCAACGACGCGCAAAGCCGAGCTTATCCCCCCCTTATGTCTCGGCCCCCTTCTATTCGCCAGGTTACTCAAATAAAATTGTTATGCAAACTCTCACTTTATTTAAGCGTCTCTATTTCGTCTTGCTCGTGCATCAAATGAAATCGTTCGTTAAGCAAGGATCTGTTGACTGAAACGTGACGACAGTTTGCGTAAACATCGTGTTAAACGACACTAATTAAAGTTAATTAATATTTCTGGAAATCCCAATAGATTCTTTGTCGATTTCTATCGTTTCTACGTCAATAATTTCGAGGTAGAATGGAAAGTATATGATTTATCATTTTTATTTAACTGCGAAAGCTAGCATATTTTTATCTACGCTAAAAAAAGCTAGATATTTTCCAAATTTAATCTAAATTTTTCTAACGCTGTATAAATCTCTGTATATAAAATGGAATTTTCTTTAAAATTAAATAAAGATAATGTATAAGGTTCAAAAGATTTAAAATCAACAAAAATTATTAGGGCATAAAGAGGCCAGGCTAGATATTAGTGCCAATAATAACATAGAATAAAAGTCAAATATAAAATTTAATGACGATTCGACCTTTAATTAGGTTATCTTCAGTGTAATCAAAGAACAAAAACAAATTAGGTCGTCATAAAGATTAAATTAAACACAAACATAAATTAAAATCGCACGCATACTGTATAAAGGTGTCCTTGTGGCGGTGTTGAATATGTCACAAAGAATGCCGTTAGATATGAAGTCGATAATAAAAGAGATATGATTCCATATATTCCATATACATTGATGATTTGAAAATCATTTTAAAATCATCAACTGCAAGACACATAGCTAATAGCTCTCCGACTACGATTCCATATTGCTGATGATTCAGTTTTCCCTTTTTATAAAATTGACACGATGACATTCAGCACTATCGACAACGGAATATGACTTCAAAATGATATCAAAGGCGTCATTTTAGCATCATTTTGACGTCATCATGACTTTCGTGTTCTACTTGGGTTGTTCTTTGATTATACTGAAGATGACCTAATTAAAGGTCGAAACGTCATTAAATTTTATACTTGACTTTTATTCTATGTTATTATTGGCACTAATATCTAGCCTGACTCTTTATGCTATATTAATTTTCGTAGAATTTTCTTTATTATTGCGATTAAAGTATCACCAATGTACATAGGCCATTTATTTACTTTAATGCTTGTTTCGTGTTTCGCAGAAACTCGTGCAGTAAATCAATCAGAAGAGAATTATTTCTTTTTTTTTATTCCACGTCCAGCCAAAAACACCTTTTTTCCCCATATGTATCTCCGCTTATATGGTAGCACCAAGTGCTTCTAACGGCAGCAGCAAGGATTTTAATTTTGCAAGCACTCAGTATAACGTCGGACGAATTGCCGGCGTTACTGAAAATAACAGGGATTATCTGCGACGTACACCAGCCGTCATCTCCCATGACGATAACGATAATGCCCGGTCCCAACGCGCACTGCAAAGTATAATCTAATTATCTGCCCCGGCCCCGACGCGCGCTTTGCGCTACGTCGCGTAATGCGCAATTGCATCCAACGTATGGTGCATGTCGGCTGCATCTTCATTAC
Source organism: Aphaenogaster floridana (assembly GCA_003063835.1). Lineage (NCBI taxonomy): Eukaryota > Metazoa > Arthropoda > Insecta > Hymenoptera > Formicidae > Aphaenogaster > Aphaenogaster floridana. The sequence goes on from NJRP01000296.1 coordinate 175,155, forward strand.
GGCAGCGCATGCATTTATAGCCGCGCGACTCATTTTCCCGTATCGTCGATTGCGCTATTTAAGTGTATCATATAAACGCAATGATAATGTAGCAATTTCGAAATAGTACCGATCATTTATTTCTACATCTCGCACACACATGGGCGCCCTTACAACTTTTTTTAAGGGGGGGGGCAAAAATGTAAAAACACTTAGGGGTACCATTTTTGTAAGGCTCTGCCAAACGAACGTTATTTAATATTTTCAAATAATATTTTTTAAAGAAATATTTATGCAGATTTTTATGTTTAAGTGTATAAATTTCAAACAAAAATTGGTTAGGTTAAAATCTGGTTATCAATCATAAAATCATTCTAAATTGAAAAAATTAAAATTCAAGGGGGGCATATGCCCCTTCTTGCCCTCCCTCATGGGCGCCCATGCGCACATATACGCGCGCGCGTTACACTAAATTTATAAAAATATAGCAAGATATTCTGTTAATAGTTAGCTTTATATATGTGATGCTGATAGCCATATATTTTTTAGCTCAGCTCTCACATTTGTGAATTTATTGCACGTATTTTTCGCTAATGTTGCATCTAAGCAAAGGTAATATTACCGAGTTTTTAAAATAATATTTATTTCATTATTTATTCTGATAAAATTTACTCTGTCCTCTCTTCGTGATCGAGAGTAACGCGCCTCTTGTTACATTATATTCGTCGGTATACCAACAATTATTGCATATTACACATATAATTATTTTAATAACCCCTTATTAACAGCCCCGATATATAATTATATTTTAATAAGCTCGGGTAATTCACCGATGTATCTTACATGTCTGATGCACGCGAGCGAAAGTTGTTGTAACGCGTTTCGCGAAGGATTATAACGTGTCTCTCTCTATATATCTCGCGCAATATTTAATTCATAGCTCTAAATCACAACTGCTGCTAGGCAATTTGCGGAAATGGGACAGCTGTCGTGTGCAGCGACATAATTATTCCGACGTTGATGAAGTTTTCATTAATGGATTGTTGGTATTCATGGAAAAGTGTTCGATCTCACGAATATAAAACGAACATGCATAAGTCGATATGCCTGCAATTCTAACGTAGGCGTTGCTTTTAAAATTTTTCTAAATTGACTATGACATTGTTTCTAAATTGATCATGGCGTTATAATTGATAAAATGATAATAAAATCAATAAAATTTGTAAAAATGATATTATAATTAAGAGAACGAGTGATTATTGAAATTTTAAATAAAAATATATCATTATTTCTGAAACCTGACATCATCGATATCAAGTAGAAAAAAATGTTAACAATAATTAATTTTATAATTCCGTTATAAATAAATGTTGGTATACATATAGATGTGCTTCTCTCTCTTTGTACATGTGGCGCTATCACGTATGATTACACAGAGACGTATCAGTTTTTGTACTGATAGTTGATAACATAGATCACGCTTACTTTTAAAAAATAAGAAAAAGGAATTTAATTATTAATGTACTTTTATTGTCTATAATGCTTCAGAACATCTTCTCTCATGATTGGAATTAATTTTTTAATGTTTCCCTATAAAACTGCACGAAAGGCTTCTTTATCGACATTCGGGATTTAGTATGTACATATATATCTCTAAATGCAATAACTCGCGAAAGTTGAAAAGTTCACGCTCGGTTCTGTAATTCATTTAAGTGCCACGTCAAATTGCGATATACGTTAAATGCTAATTCGCTTACCGCAGAGTATTATGTACGGCGATATAACCGATTATAAAGCCAGATCCGCTTGCGAAATATGATAATTAAATCAGTAGTCGATCTCTGAGCAGGTTCATTGTCGCTAATAATTGGCAGATTGCAATAGCAATGAGCTCAATTTCAATATCAATGCGTTTGTTACATAATGCTGTTTGTTACGTAATTAAAATATATTATTTACACAAAGATTATTATATTGTTACTTATCATAAAATAACTGGAATATCAGTGAATTCTCTCTCCCCCCCCGCTCTCGCTTTCTCTTTTTCTATTTCAAAAATAAGGGTAGAGATAAAGAAAGCACTATTTTTATGATAGTCTTTTTAATTTTATTAATTACTAATAATACAACGTGGCAGCTTATTTCTTTTTTTAATTCTCTGTATCAATACGTGCGAGAGTACAGTATTTACATTATCGTACGGAATAGCGTGAGCTACGCTGATCAAAGATTATACAAATTAACCACTAATAATAATTTATAAACTACCGTCTGCTTCAAAAGGAATATATCCGAAATATAAATCGATTATAGTAAAACAAAATAAATTTGCGTTTCTTAAGAGGGTAAACTCAAAATTTGTAAAATACGCGCGATTAAAATTTGTAAAGATCATAAACATCCCAAATTTAGTTTAAAAACTGACATGGTCTTTTCGAAGCAGTCTCTATTAAGCGACAAAGGTACATAAAATCACGTTTTTAGGTCGACGCGTTAATACGTTAATACTTGCAAGTATACGAGAGTATACCGTACGCCTTAGCCTCCTACTCTGTAAAAATAGCTGTACATTTTATAACGTTACTTTAACTCTAGGCTTTATACAATCTAACGTAAAAATTTCGGTTGCGGATCTTTTACGTCTCGCGTAAGGCGAACATAAATAACTAATAGAATGTTTCGTAATTTGTCGCCTCGATTCACGTTGAAGACCGGCAGATTTCCCGACTCGATCGTAAAAAGTACCACGTGTCGCTTTATCATTAATCCTTTAAGTCAATAAACGATTTTGGCCAACGGCTACTCGTTATAGTCGATAACCACGATGCTTCCAATTTCACGTGATATAAATTCGATAGACGGAACATACAAATTTATGCGAATGTCGAGGAGCAATTGAACTCTACATATGGAATTCTATTTAACATTGCACTTCGTGTCTTGATTATTTGTAACTGTACAGAATCAGGTGATTTAGTCTTGTAAGTCAAGCTCCACTCGATGCAATAAATCTGGTTCTGAAAGAAAATTTAATAATTTAGCAACTATTCGAACTGACAATATGCCGGTAGATCATCATTTTTTTTGTGATAGTTACCCTTTCGGTTTTCCTCAACGTAGAGACTCGCCCTTTGAGAACGCCTATTCTCGTTGGAATATCTGATTTTGGGCTCAATTCTCTGGGCCGGAACGTAAGTCGGTGTGGTGAAATCGTCGGGACCTTCAATAGCAGGAGTGTTCGATCTTTTCCTGCAGATCGCCACGCCGATGATCACTCCGATACCGACGAGGACCAACGCTGCCGCACCTTTAAAATTCAGAGTTGCATTATGCAGATAACGGAAATAAAAATGCAGTCTATTAATATATATTAATAGATTGACTGATGAAAAGAAATAAATTAAAATATTATAGTGCATATAATGGAAATCTGAAATCTAAAAATTCATAAATATGGCAAACTTTTGCTTTCAACAACAGCTTTTTCGGTGTATTATATAAAAAATAAATTAATATACGCTACCACATGTCTTAATATTAAAGTAAAGAGGGTAAAATGTGTAAAAATGTAATTTACAAATATTTCGAACGCGTGGAGAAACAAATTTTCCGTTTCGCTTTAGATTTACTCGTAGCAAACTAGACCGTGGCTTGCCAAGTGATTAGACTTAAAAGAAATTAGTGCATTAGGCGAAACTAAAAAGCCAGCAGCGTCGATTTTACCTGTACCTGTCAGTGCAATGGCGATGATCATGTTCTCGGAGCTGGCTTGCGGTAGCGCCTTTTTCAGATCTTCCAAAAAGATTCCGCTCCTCTCCATCTTTCCGCCGATGGGTTCGACGACTCTGACATGTTCCAGAAGAGCGGGTTCGCTCATACCACGTCCGTTGATCGCGTAAACGTATACCGTATAATCATACCCTGGTTCAAGATCGTGAAGCTGAAAGTTCGGGGTCGGATTCATGTCTTGATATATGGGAGGAGAGTCCCCAACCATTCCCTGATCGCTCTGAGGCGTTTGAAGGGTGTGAGGGCCGATATGGCCGATCCCGGAATTCCTGAGGGATCCCCGTACTTCTAGCAAAAAGTGCTGCGGCGACCCACCGTCCGATCCCGGGATGCAATTAACCTCCAGCGAGCTGGTCTCGTTGTGCAGCGCACAGTCCACTGGTGGTTGCGGTGGTTCTGGTTCGATAAAAAAAATTGGCATTTAAATCCCAATGAAGATATAACTCTCTTGAATAAATCTTAAAAATCCGTATGCTAGTAAAAAATTTATATTTTAGAAATATTGTTAGAAAATTTCATTTTGTTTCGAAATGCATAGCTTCTTTTGTTACGAACGTTAATGAAGGCGCAAGAGACAGTAACATAATTAATGGTTGATAACCTACTAGCAGGTACGATGTTAAATATACAGGGTGTCTTTTGCCGTCCGATGCTGTTGCTCGCCCAACAAGCCAACGTGCCATAATCGGTCTCGGTGCTGGGGGTGTATTCTAGCACGCTCACAAGCCCTTTATTTTCAACTCTCGAGTTCGGCATAGGTAGAACATCGCCGACAGTGCCGTTGTAGGTCCATGAAAATCGTACATAGTCATCAGGCAACGCTTCCACTTCGCACACGAGCTTTACCGTTTCGTGTCGAGCGACGGTGATCTCTCTTCTCTCGTTATCCTCTCTGCACCTCGGTGCGTCTATCGAACGTTCGGAATTTTTAGGAAAAATATAAGAAAAACGTGGCACGAAAATCGTGCACAAAAATCTTTTTTGTATAGAAATATTAGATGATAAATATTGAAAATATTATTTTATTTAATTACATTAAATATATAAATATTAAATATTACATGATTATTAATTATTTTTGGTTTGTAAGATTTAAGTTGTTAATTAATTTGTAAGATCAAGTTTAATCATATTTCAGTATATCGCGATGTTCTAATCGAAATAATTTATTAAATTTTCTGTCAAACTTCTATTAAATAAATGTTTAAATCAAATTAGGAAATCTCGAGGTAACTTGCTAATTTAGTTTGTCATAAACATAGCTATCTAACGATAAGATAAAGAACAGTTCATTTTTGACGAAAGTAAATCTCGCACGGCTTAATAAATATAACTACTCACATTTCATGTGAATAAAAAGCGGCGGGCTATGGGCTTCTCCCACGGCATTCGTGGCCACGCAGAAGTACTCGCCGACGTGTGCGAGTGCGAGCACGCGGAGGGTCAACGAGTTAGAAGCCAGTAGAATTCCGGCGCTAACGTCGTGCTCTAGTCGCTGGTTCTACGGACAAGAACGCGAGGATTTAAGTAGCAGTGAATTATGTATATATGAATTATGTAGATAACGAGTCTCTCTTTTTTCTTCCCCTGTTTCTACTTACATCGTGGTACCAAGCCACTCGTGTCGGTGGCGGATTGCTCTGAACGTCGCAGATCAACTTGAGATCATCACCCTCCCTCAAAGTGTCCAAGACGTAGCCGTTAGCCAAACGAGCGACGACTACTGGAGCATCTGTTTGTAATTGGAGAGATTGCGTCATTATTATAGTATTTGATTTCGCAATAGATGTTGCCATTTCAGTTAGCGAAAAACTTAAAGACAAGAGTCTTAAAAAAATATTTTTTATGATGGTATTTGCTGTTTACTAAAATTCTATAAATAACATATATAAAAAATATTCTTGGATACTTGTACGCGTTTAATATTGCACATTTAGAATGTTATTCATTCAGATGCCAAATTGGAAGCTATAAACGTTACAAAGTCGAAGACTCACAAGAGATGCGAAGCGTTTTGACTTCCTCGAGCACTCCTCCGGGGAATCTCGGATTTTCGGCTCGGCAGACCAATTCCTTGCCATCGTCGTCTTTGCTGAGGACCAAGGCCAGCTTGCTCACCGTCGAGTTACTCCTCTGCGTGGTGGACACGTTAGGATCGCCCATTACGTGTTCGCCGAGCCTCCAAATGATCCTAGCCGCTGGAGAACTACCCCACGTTTCACATCTAGCGGCGATTGGACGACCGGCGAAGATCTGATCCTCGCTCAGAACGATCTTCACAATTGCCGGTTTAACTAAAATACGACAGGAGCTAATAATAAAAGATTAAACTACGACGAAGATATTAAATTGTTCAAAAGTCTCATTTTTCCGCGGTATTCTCTGTTATTTCTTCTTGATTGACTTTAGATTTCTAATATAAGAAGACACGAAGGCAAAAAAACGTGTGAGGGTCTAACAAGTAACATACTTCGCCGTCAAAAATTTACATCTGCGGATGTAGGCACGACAGATGATTCCTGCGGGATGCAAAAAACTACGAGCGAGCCTCGTCGTCGGCGTTGCGCCACAAAAATAACGGTCCGAGGGAGGGCCAGATGCCCGCCGCCCCGAACCGCGTATTTTTACTTTTGGACGACAATTCCGCGAAATACGACCGTCAAAGGAGTTAAGGAGGTCCGCGCGAAATGGTTGGAATTCATCTCGCTTCCGCCGCGGGTCAATTGCTCGCAACTATATTTAAATTTCTTTCTTTGCTATGAAATATTCCGAGATGCAGAAGAATTTAAAATGAGATGGAATTAAGAAAAAAAACTGGCGACAAAATGGAAAATCATGTCTGTTTAATTGAAAAATATAACGTATTGAATGATTTTTCCATATTTAAATTTCATTTGACGATTGAAAGCGGCAAGAAATAATTCATACATTATTTTAAATTATAGATAAGTAATTAACTCTTTCTGTAATATCTTGAAATATAAACTCGGTGTTTAGATTCGAATGCAATCCTCCTCAGAGGTTTGCAACAAGTGTTTTCCCCGTATCTCTCGTAAATGCAAAGTGTCATGATTTTCCTGTTTAGCTCGACTTAAAAATAAATACGAGAGGAAGGTGTAGGAACGGAAGCGCAACGTGTCGATCGAATAAAACATGCCAAGAGTGCCCTTTAACACGCGCCGCTTGAGACCGCCTTTTAGCACGTGCTTAGGACCAAGGGAACGGCCTTGAAGGGTGTGCGTGCGTTTCTTCGATTTTATTTTAAGCAGATGTCACGTTAACGCGGCATTTATGATCCATTTCCTAGTAATGCCGCCCTTTGCATTTCATCGCTCGAACATTGAGGAAGTTAAAAAAAGCATCGGAAGATCCTCGAGTCGAAGTCCTCGATAGGGCGTAATCGTCAAGAGATTTACGAGCTCGCGTAATCTGGGTTAAGACTTGAAGTCCCAGCTTGAAAATATAATTCGGGAACCACGTCTTGTCCTCCAAAAACTTTCTCGGATTAATTTCAATATCTCGGATTAATTTCAATATCTCGAAATTATCTAAAATTCTAAATGTAATTTCGCTTCTTATAAAACGTAATACTTACGATATATGTCGAGAGGCACCTCGCGGACAACAGGTTTCTCCATCGGCCCGGATTGGGCCCTGCATTCGAGCTTCGCTCCCCATAGTGACTTGGTAACTTTGTCGATGAACAAGTGGTTCTCCGTAAATCTGCTCGACGTGCCGATGGATGAAGTATCGACTACGCCGTCCAGCAGCTCGCCGTCCTTCCACCACGTCACTGAAGGCTTAGGTTTACCTGTGAATCAATTACACACGAGGCTTTCTCATCAATCGACTCTTAATGCAATTTATGAAAATACCGCTTGCAAGATGTAATAATACAGAATGACAACGATAACGTTCACCAAACAATGACGAAAAGTGTTGATACGCGCAAGTATGCATTGGCGATAAAATAACTTAAAAGAATAAGATCGCGTATTACCTCCAGACACTTGACATATCAGAGCAAGATTGTAACCCTCCAGAAAGGGGCCGCCCACCCCTGTTACTTCTCGTCCTTGGGCGTCGTATATCACAGGCCTACTTGGCTGCTCTGAAAGAGTCAAATGCGACGATGTAGCGATGTTTCGTCACTCTCTTGTAACTCTTTGAAACGCGATAGTTACCAACTAGAGTCAAGTTCACGCGAAAGTTTCGCGTCGGCGAGTCCATGAAGTCCACTCTGCATCTGAAGACCCCCTGGTCCTTCAACGTCACTTTGGTGACCTTTAATTTCGCCCGGTGACCGTCGCCAACCTGGAAGTACGTTCGTCTTCCGAGATCGTCGCTGACCGCCCAGTGGATAGCACTGGTTAAGCTACCGTTTCTCGCGTCCAAACTACAGAGAAGAACAAATATATTAAGCTACAGTATATAATATGTTATATGAATATAATATAAGAATATACTATACAATATACTATAAAAATATGATATATAAGAATACTATAAGAATACTATAAGAATGCTATAAGAATACTAAGAATGCTATAAGAATACTAAGAATGCTATAAGAATACTAAGAATACTATAAGAATACTATAAGAATACTGAGAATACTATAAGAATACAATATAATATAAGAATATAAGAATACTATATATAATATGCTATATCACTGCTACTGCTACTCTCTACTGCTTTATACTATATAAGAATACTATAATGCTATTAGAATATGATATACGAATATAATATAATAATTTCTATATAATTTCTATATAATATTATAAGAATGATAAAATTAACTAGATTATATTTCGGCTGGTTCAAGCTATTTTTTAAACATGTAATTTGTATTTCTCTCAAGTCAGATCCCGCGAACGAACGCGAGCGAACAACTCACTTTAGTGAATGCGAGCGGCTTCACAAATAAAAATATTCAACGTTGTCGTATTACTACGATTTTTAAAATAATGTAACAAAAATTCAAAGGACGAGACGCTGTCAAATATTACTTCCTCCCTTTGAGACGTTCTCTCTCTCTTCTCAGTTAATCAGGAGAATTTACTTATATATTTTTTTTTCAAGTAAAAATATTTGCTTGAGCACTGTTATTCAAGGAATGTTTCATTCAAGCTGAGGCGCCATTGATTCAATCAAGAGGAATTTTCTAAGCTAAGCTTCATCGCGATCTTAAGCATTTCCGGTACGGAAACTCGGTAAACATCGCACTTTCGCCAATTGGCGGCTCTCGGTGACTAAACTCGCGTGCATCGTGCGTCTATTCGCGGCCGGAAAAAAAGGACAGTTGGCAGACTCGCCACTCGCGGATTTAGATCCTCTTAGCTTTAGAGAGCTGACTATTGCGCAATGACGGGAACAGGAAATCGTTCCGGCTCGCGGCGGAAAAACGGACGGATCTGGCAACGGAAAAAGAGATACCATTAAAGCTGTTTACCGCACGTCGTACCAATTCACCGTTGATATGCGGTTGACGACGATCTTTGCCAAATACGCCGTCAAAGTCGACTCGGAAGCAACGGAAGGGCGGAAAGCCATCTCATGTAACTCGGATTATGTGCCGTGAAATTGAGCAGAGCCATCTCCTATCCGTTCAAACGAGAATATGACGGTTCTTCGAACTCACGAAATGTCCTCCTTTACGAGGAATTCGGAGGCGTAAAACGCAAAAAGCAACCAGCAGACTAACCCTCGCTTAAATCACGTGTGTTCAATAGACCCAGTCGTGATTCGACGTCGTCAGAAAATCGTCGTTAAAAAGATTCTAAATCCATCTATCGTTTACGATAAGTGACTTCGATAATAAACGAAATTCTCCTCATTTTATACAGGGTGTTTCAGAATTGCGCGGCACTATTTTAGGGAAATATTTTCTAGGTCAAAATGAACAAAAAAAGTTTATATAAACATATGTCCCAAACTTGTTTATTAGCAAGATATTAAAGAGTAAAGATTATTAACATTTAATACATTGTAATACGACTTGACTGGCCATAGATGGTATTTAATTACCACGTATCAACCATACGGATTGTGGTCCTCTACGTGCAACAAATTTAATATTAATAAAATGCTAAAGCATCTATTATATTCTCCCCCCTCCCCTCGAACATCCTCCCATCACGAAAACTGTTAGAAAATTTATTAATACCATCTATGGCCAGTTAAGTCGTATTACAATGTATTAATTGTTAATTGTTAATTGTTTACTGGCGATTTAGGAATATTAAAGTTTCAGTAAAGATTATGTTTAACAGTAAAATATTTAAAGTATGTTTTCGAAGTGGCCGCCGTTTTGTTGAATGCAATATTCAGCACGATGAATATTGCATTCAACATCCATGTTTCTGTGGCACGCCTTATGGCATCAGGATTATTCCTGATAGTTGCTGCAGCTTCCATTATGCGATTTCTTAATTCTTCTTGCGTGCCAATAGGTCTACAATAAACTAAAGACTGTATCCAATCCCATAGAAAATAATCTAACAGCGTTAGATCGGGCGATTGCGATGGCCATTTAATATTTCCTTTTCGACCAATCCAGTGGTTACTGTATGTATTTAAATAGTTATTAATAATGCGAGAATAGAGTGGGCTGCTGCACCATCGTGCATAAACCACATTCCCTGTCAATCTCGTATTGGAATATCTTTGAAGATTTGTAGAAATCTTTACCTATTGACACGCAAGAAGAATTAAGAAATTGCATAATAGAAGCGGCACTTCGAAAACATACTTTAAAAGTTTTACTGTTAAACACATAATCTTTACTCTTTAATATCTTACTAATAAACAAGTTTGGGACATACGTTTATATAAACTTTTTGTTCATTTTGACCTAGAAAATATTTCCCTAAAATAGTGCCGTGCAATTCTGAAACACCCTGTATATTGAAGTAAAAAGTCTGAATATTGCGATAAAATGCTTTATCGCCGGATACGAAGCACCGCAGCGCAAATTTCTTCCGATTCGGCGCGATTCATTTCTCCTTTTTTCTGCCATTTCGCGATCGTTTCAGCGACTATTGGAAGCGTGAATCCGCGGCAAAGTCTATGAGGAACGCTTCACCAGCAGAAGGCGCAAATAACCAGGGACCGCTTTATGTTCCATCCTCGCAACTCGTCCGCGCTTCCCTTTGACGCTCTACGATCCCTTTTGCTTGTTGTATTTCTTCTATGAAGGCCCTTTGATATTACCCGGAACTCTATACTCCCTTGTGAGTATTATAACCATCACGTTTCTGATAACCACTCGCTGACAGTTCTCTGCATCGTCCACATTGCACGAAACGCTTTCGCATTGCACTTTTAGCTGTCTGTATTTTTCCTTGCCGTCTCGAGAATTTCTATGAGATTCACATAAAACTTCCATCCTGAAGCGAAACGTACTTTTGATAAATACATTTTAATATAGCTCAATTTCTTATAATTCTTTTTTTTATTAAAATTGACTAGACCGCGATATGTTTAAAACAATTCAAATTGATAGGCCACTGACGGTCATAGCAGATCTTAATGCTTCAATAATATTAATGTGTGATTTTTCTATAATTCTTTTTTTATAATTTTTAAAAAATTAATTACAGTAAACCCTTGTTAACACGAACTCGAAAGGATCGGGATTTAAGTTCGTGTTAACCGGGTGTTCGGGTTAACCGGGTTAACCGAGGAAATCTTGCCCTGTACAATTCTGCCGGGACCTAAAGTTTAGTTCGGGTTAACCGAATGTTCGTGTTAACCGGGTTCGTGTTAACGAGGGTTTACTGTATAACCTTCCGTAATATTTTTGCTTAATTTCTGATTTTAAAATTCAATTGGAAAATATGTTTTGTTGGGGAAATAACAATATGTACAATGAAATTAAAACAACTCATGTGTATCTATTTATATAACATTTTATATTACATTTTAATCCTTTAGCAAATAAAATGCGATTGAAAATTTAAAAAACAGAACGTAATAAAGTAATAAAAATTCATGATAAAAATTCTTTCAAACACACGCGACCTTTACACACCGTTCCATTTATTTTTCATAGACGAACGAATGGTAGTTGATGAGGAAATATCTTGCTTTACGATCCCAGAGACCGTTTTCGTAAATAAGCGACGTCTCGCGCTCTGTTTAATGCTCGTGTCAGCCGAAAAGGGTTTTCGATCAACTGCTATTCCTGAAGCTCGGGGTCGATGTTATGAAATTCCATCATCCCACGTTTCCGATCGTGGAAATTCGGTCGAATTATTTATACAGTCCTGATCTAGCTTAACTTGAATTTCCTCGTGTACGCACCAATGCGCACCGCACCCGTTTCTATAACCATCCACGCGATGAGTATTTCAATAAAGTGAATATGGCAGGATGACAAATGATGATTTTCAAAGCCCTTCATAAAAATTGTATACAGAAACCTCGACTTATAAATTAAAATTTATTTTATTCTGCATGTGTTAAAAATTGATATTGTATAAATATATATATATATGTAACATATAAATATCTTTACAGAGAAACTTTATATTAACATTTTCAAGCTGTAAAAGTTTTAATTCGACGAATTTAATTATTTTATTTGTTTTTTAAAATAATTAAATAATTAAGATCAGTCTTTTTTATATAAAATGATCACTTAATTATTAAGAATAATCTTCAGCATTGAAATATAGGTTGTGCTTAGTTAAATCAATTATTAATGAGCCCGTGATATATTTATATGTTGCGAGCAGGGCACGTTGGAGGTGTCCATAATGAGAGTTCATGCTCGGGCCTAGGCTCTATTTCGAGATGCGGCTTCAGAACAATGGCATCTCCTATCCTCCAATAACGCGGACCTAGCCAGTATTCGGCAGAAAGTCAACCACGTGAATCAGTTTTCGTGGGTTCTTAGAAAACAGGAAATCTCTCAACAGCAGGAAGAATATTTTTAAGCTTTAAGACCGCGTGCTCAGATAAAAAAAAATATCACTCCTACTGCGTTTTGAGAAATGTATTCTGATCTGCATATAAATTTGCAGGTTTCCTACAGATTTCTACGTCTCTCTTTTTTGACTAGTGACTCGTAGCTTGGCTGTGATTCGTGAAATTAATAGTGGCATCTTTCGCAGAAGCTTAAATTCAGATAAGTTGACGTCCCATCTTTGTGGCGTTAGCGCCACGTAAAAATAGTCGGATCGGGGTAGGATTATTTTTAAAATGCAAGACTTGCCTGTAGAGCGGTATCCCGGCGTTGTCCTTGAACCAGAGAACCATGTTAACCGAATCCTCCGGCGTCGGCGGTGTGATGTCGCATGGCAGCTCCACGTTGTCGCCTTCGGTGGCCCAGACCAATCTTACGGGTACTGAAAAAGGAAAAATTTCATATTTTATAAAATATCTACTATATTTTTCTGCTTCATCTAAAATTTCATCATAATTGTATAACACTTGATTTTATGAGATTCAACCAAGAGATAATTTAGAGAGTAGAATATTGAAATACTCTGCCCGTTCAAAATTATGATCAATAACCATCGCGCATCGACCTAGTTAAAAGACCTAGTTAAAAGACGAGATACAAATCCTTCCCGTGATATATGAATTATACTTTTTTTACGATTACGCCCACGAGCGGTTCGCGGAAGAGTACATAAATCAGCGAATTATCGTATAAACGTTAGCAACAATCAAAAGCTACGGGAAAATAGAGTTCTAATATTCTTTTAAAATTTTTATTTATAATTTTGGTAGTATGTTACTTTAAAATATAAATATAAATAAATTAAATATTACATATTTTATAACTAGTATAATCTATATATAATATATAGTCTATATATAATATATAGTCTATATATAATATACGTAATATATAAATATTATTTAATGTACAAATTTTTCCAATTGTTAATTGCAAGATGATAATTTTGGAGATTTTAAATTAATCAAATAATAATTAGAGCAAGACCGTGATATGTAGAACATAAATTAAATCGAGAAACGGCCAAATGACAGTCATAATGGATCTTAGTGCTCAAATAATATTTATGTGTAATTTTTATATACATTTTCTAATTCCATAGACCGCGCACCGTTACTATCGATCAACGCAGCTCTTGAATAGAACTAGAATAGTAATATCACAATATTAAATTGATAATCAATTTAATGATACTGATGCTTACAAGCATTTATATATATATATATATATACATATATATATATATATATATATATATATATATATACCCAGGTAGCAAAAGGAGAACGCACAATCTGTATGTGAATAATGTTTGACAATTCTTCACGCATAGTAAATTAAATGAAGAAGCTACTGTTTCTTCGCTACATTTGTGATCTACAATATTTAAATTCTTGCACGATGAGTTCATCAACAATTTCCTGCCAAAAGCATTCTACATGTATCCTACTGTGTATAACCTTTCGAAGTTTCTATATTCGTACTTCAGTTAGAAATATACTAATCCGATGGTGTATGTATATATATATATATATATATATATATATATATAAGATCCCCCTCCCCATTCCATCCTGAAAAACTGTAAAGAATTAAGTTGCGAAAAATATTACCTCAGCTTTTAAATTGATATATTTCAGAGCAAACAAGTTGAAAATTAAATGCGACTAAGAATGCTCTTTGCCTATTGTCTTCGGGTCGAAATCTTCTTGACATAATAATCGTTTCTCTCGCAACTCTGCCAGCTCGTCATGCAATTGTACTGCGACGGTAGACATCGGTTCGATGCACCATTGTCCATGATTTTACGCGGCCCTCAGCGCGCGATTTAAACTTAGATTCGCCACATCGTTATGAAGTACCAGTGCAGAAAATAGAAACGATATAACGTAAGCCGACCGGCCGGCCGGACGAACGGCCGTCGCCGCACGTGCACAGGCACGCTGCCGTTAATGCACATCGCGGTATGCCATTGATAACTCTCCCATTGTAAACGCACACATCTCGAGACGTTTCCCGTCGGGTTTTTTTTATCGAGTTCCTATTTATTTTTTCTTCGACAGAATCCAATAGACCTATGACGCTCTCCAGGACAACAATACTTCGAATATATGACCGAAGAGATTTTTCTGTATATTATACGGTCTATCGTAGAAGATGCAGAGAAGAAAGAGGTAATGTGAAACGGAAGGAGTGGTACGAAGCAAAAGTCACAGAAATTTTTATGTCGTTATTTATTCATGTAAAACTGAGCCGAGTTTAGCAAAACGGGTGCATTTCTCCCGCGCACTCGAGGACGACAATACTTCGAATGTATGACCGAAAAGATTTTTCTGTATATTATACGGACTATCGTAGAAGGTGCAGAGAAGAAAGAGGTAATGAGAAACGAAAGAAGTGGTACGAAGCAAAAGTCAGAAATTTTTATGTCGTTGCTTATTCATGTAAGACTGGACCAAGTTTAGCAAAGCGGGTGCATTTCTCTCGCGCACTCTAGGACAATAATACTTCGAGTGTATGACCGAAAAGATTTTTCTGTATATTATACGGGCTATCGTAGAAGGTGTAGAGGAGAGAGAGGTAATGAGAAACGAAAGGAGTGGTACGAAGCAAAAATCACAGAAATTTTTATGTCGTTATTTATTCATGTAAAACTGGGCAAAGTTTAGCAAAGCGAATGCATTTCTCCCGCGCACTCGAGGACGACAATACTTCGAATGTATGACCGAAAAAAGTTTTCAGTATATTATACGCGGACACACTATCGTAGAAGGTGCAGAGAAGAAAAAGGTAATGAAAAACGAAAGAAGTGGTACGAAGCAAAAGTCACAGAAATTTTTATGCCGTTGTTTATTCAAGTAAGACTGGGCCGAGTTTAGCAAAACGAATGCATTTCTTCCGTGCACTCTAGGACGACAATACTTCGAATGTATGACCGAAAAGATTTTTCTGTATATTATACGGACTATCGTAGAAGGTGTAGAGGAGAGAGAGGTAATGAGAAACGATAGGAGTGGTACGAAGCAAGTCACAGAAATTTTTATGCCGTTACTTATTCATGTAAGACTGGGCCGAGTTTAGCAAAACGGATGCATTTCTTCCGTGCACAACATCGTGCACGTGGCCACGCGAGCATAACGATGACGCTCGTGGCCGCTCGCGAGAAACCGCTTCATTAGTACGCCGCTACATGTTTCATCGCCCTCAACGAGCCTTTAAGAACCTGACGAGAGGGTTGCGGGCACCCTGTCGAGTTTTACGTTGGCGGTTAGGCATTCTTGCCGTACACTCAGCAACGCGTTTTGCACCTGTTGAGACATTCAAGGCAGAATCTTAAAGCTTTATATTATTACATAATTTCATATGTTAAATCTATTTGAAAAGATTTGACAAATATACTATTTTTTCAAAATCATTTTTTATGCATGCGACTCTGTGTAAGGAATTACTGGTAAAGTAGTAATAATCAGGAAAACTTTTAACATGTTTTTTTTCCTATATGATTTCTATTTTTATTTTTTTAAGGATATATCAACTTATGCACACATCTATACCTTGAAATTACAAACTACACGAAAACTCTTTATGATACAGTTCATCGTATTTCGTTATTATTTCGGTTCCCCTCTGAAACAAAAACGGTCATATTCTCCTCCATTCCTCTCTTTATAGCATGAGTATATATTTCTTTCATTTCAATCTCGCAAAAAAACGTAAGAGCTTGCGGTTAAAAAGAATAGATCTGTTGTTTTTAAGCGGTCGGCTACTGCATCCACCTGTTTTCCATGCGAGAAAAAAAAATGAATGTAAAGTTCACGGACCCCAAAGTGGATCGCTGCGCACGTTCCTCTTGTTTTTTCTTTCTTTTTTTCTTTGTTTTAATGTAAGAAATAGAGATATCTCCTTCCTCCCTCCCTCCCTCCCCCTCACCCCCCCTCTCTCTCTCTTCTCATCTTCCAGGAGTCGATCTAAAGATCGGAAAAAAACTCGGGTAAGCACATCGGACGGTTATGTAAATAATAGTGGGCCGAGAGGGACAACTCCGCTATTTTTGTATCGTGTGTTCGTTGGGAAATCGTGCTTCCGGCGACTCGCGTCTATTTCCGTACGGATCGCAGCCTGGCCTCTTTCCCTGCCCTTCCTTTCACTCGATCGCGCATCTATCGTTCGCGGAATTTATCGAATTCGCGGTCGTGCTCATCACACGATAGAGTTTTCCCATACATGTGTAGGAAAAGATCATTGACTTTAAAAAAATAACGGAAGAGCATGAACTTATATAAAAACTCGGAGAAATACTACTTATGTAAAAATGGATATTTAAAATAAAAAAGCTTTAAGTAAGATTTAAGTAAAAAAATTGCACATAAATGAGTCAATTCATAAACTATTACTAATAATAATAATAATAATATTCATGTTTTTATATTCAAAAATTGCTTGATAAATTAGGGTCAAGCTTCACATTAGAGATGTGCGAATCAAGTATTTGCAAGTCGAATCGAATCGAATCGAATCTTTGATAACATGTTCGAAATCGAATCGAATCGAATCTGAAATTTTCACGTCGAATCGAATCGAATTGAACTTCTTCGATTCAAATACGAATCGAATTCGAATCAAAATTTCCCGGATTTACATAACAAATTTTCCTGCTTCTTTATTATGCGCTGATATACAAGATTGGTCGCGCGGAAGATATAAATGAAGCAATCAAAATAGGCGATCGATTCGAAATCGAACCATTGATAATTCGAAATTCTAGAACTATTCGAATTCGAACCTTTTAGATTCGAAAACGAATCGAATCGAATCTACTGTGATTCGATTCGATTCGAATTCGAACTATTCGCACACCTCTACTTTACATGCAGTCCAGGATGTTTACTACATGGAAAAACCTGGAATTTTCAGGGGATTTCTTTTTTACCCTTGAAACTCAGGAAATTTTATTAGCACTCAAGGAAATTTTTGAAATTTTACTTTTAAGTTTAAATTGTTTTTTTTTTCTAAAAAAGATTGTTTCTCTAATTCTTTTTTTGATAATGCAGAATATCGACAATTGGTTAACAATTTTGGCATACATATGCGCGTATATTCACGTACATTCTTGTGTAATTCGCGAGCTTTTATTTAAAGAATCAGGGTAATGGCTCTTGCAGACCAGCGCGATTTAGTCGCGCGCGACGCGCGATATCCAATGAGCGTACAGAGATGAGCAGAAAGGCGGTACGTTCATTGGATATCGCGCGTCGCGCGCGACTAAATCGCGCTGGTCTGCAAGAGCCATAACAGTAGAAGACAATACAGAAAAGAATTCACTATACTATAGTGAGTCTTCCATATATTATAGGTTTCGCAGCTCGAATTGTAGAAAAGATATAGTCTCGTGGAAGTGTTCCGTCCAAACCTCATACCCAGTGAGAAATGACTAATTGAAATTCATCGAATCAACATTGAATCGACGTCGAAATCATCGAAATTACATCAAATTTGATTTCGACGTCGATTCGATGTCGATCGAAATCATTTCTCACTGGGTAGGAGGTCTGAAACTGGAAGAAAAGCACATTTGTAGGGAAGAGAGAGAGTTAGCATTGAGAAACTAATAGTATTTTTAATTTAGGGCAACGAGTGGCACGATAATTCTTTTGAAAAAATATAAATATGCAAATGGGATGCGTCGTCAGAACGATGTATCCACATAGCAACGTCGTTAAGACGATGTATCTTTGCAGCAACGTCGTCAGGACAATGTATCCTTGCAGCGTCGTCAAAACGATGTATCCTTGCAGCAACGTCGTCAGGATGATGTATCATTGCAGCATCGTCAGGACAATGTATCCTTGCAGCAGCGTCGTCAGGACAATGTATCCTTACTGCGAGGTCGTCAGGATGATGAATCCGAAGAGGCGGTGTCACGCGTCATGCAATGGCGTCACTGTTGGAAGGCGCGTCGTCGCCGTCGTCTCAGAATGGTGAACTCGTGCGAAATAGGTATTACAGCTCGAGGGCTTGAGTCAGGGCAGCAATCAGTAGCAGAGATAGATAGAGCAATATTTCAATATTTACGAGACTTGCAATCAGGATCTTCTTGCAATATCGAGGCACACACACACACACAGAAGACAACTCGATAACGTGCATCGTACTTCCGACGGAAGAAGAAGAAGACGCCGCAGCCGAAGAAAGACTCGTCACGTGACGCTTCGCAGGTCCCGGAATCGTGAGCCTGGTAGCACCCTTAGAACATATACAGGGTGTCCGGTAATTCGCCAACGCTTCGTCGCGCGGTCGCGCGCGTAGCAACGGTATAACATTACGCTGTCGTTTATCGCCGCGCGCCGCCCACAGTGGGCCGTCCCTTCTCTCCGCGCGCTTATACTGGCCGAACTTTATTAATTAATTTCTCTCTTATTATTGAGAATTTTGCAAAATGGTAGATGACTTTTTTACTCGGTTTGACCTGCTCTACCTGCACATGGCGGGTGGGGCGCGAATTACCGGACACCCTGTATATATGGAAGCGGAATAGCAGACTGAAAAGTGTCCGGAGGAAGTGAATAAGAAAATCGTAGTTGCCTCTGTCTCACGTCTTACTGCTCGAAAGTGCGCAGGCGCG
>NJRP01000296.1:205397-223630 GCA_003063835.1 Aphaenogaster floridana
ATTTGTTTTTAATGTGATCTTGAGTACGGTTACAACAAATGTTGAAAATGTCCACCATTCGTCCGAATACAAGAAGCGTTGACACGTCGACGCATCGATTCATGGACCCGTTCAAATACGCCAGGCGTATAGCGGATTGTCTCGCAGCCTGCAGTGATACGGTCACGAAGATCCTGAATATCGCGCACTGGTGTAGCATGTACGATTGTCTTTAAATGTCCCCACAAGTAAAAAAAAAGAAGCTCAGAAAAAAAGCTCTAACTCCTGAAAAAAGCGTCTCCGCACCCATGTTCATATAACATTTTTTCATCCTTTAGGTGTGAGGAATATCTCCCTAAATTTTGGCCGTACCTTTTTAGAACACCCTGTATAAAATTTTTTTTGCTGGCTCATTATAACTTCGCTTCTCTCTCTCTCTCTCAACAGATATTATAAAAGTATCAAAATATGTAGTTGGAAATGATTTTAGTATCGAAAAGAATTTACCAAAAGCCATTTGTCTCACCCCCGCATGACGTCGATGCAAAGTTAATGAGTTAGCGTGTAAACGCAAAGCTAAACGTAAACTTGGAGGGCACGTTGAAGTTCAAGCGAATACCACGTTAATAGCCTCGTTGACGGATCTGACCTCCTAATTAGATGTCAATCTTCTGACAGTTTCGACGAAGGCTAAGGCGCTTGCATACCTTCGGTCTTGTACCGAAGATGGTGGTTGACGGTCGAAAATAGACGCAATTATGCAGAATATCTCAAGCACCGCTGACTTTCAGCGTAATTCGAGAACAAATTTGGCAATAAAAAAAAATGTTTAAGATGGCGTGTTAGAGAAAACTCCAGATAGCATTTTGAGACGAGAAAACTCGATCTCCTGGCACATACCTTTGTTCTGAAAATCCGGCGACGGCTCCTCCGCAGCCGCGCCCATTCGGCGAGTCCTTAGCACCATCAGCAAGCTCGTCAGAAATACATATCCCGACGCGCAGTGCATTTTGATATCGTCTTGTATCGCGAATCGAGGCTCAGGTGTCGCGATGGCTGCACTCAACACGTCGGATCCGCTCTCCCGTCACGGGGGGCAGCATTCGATCTCAATCGATCGAATTGAGCTTTCCGAATAAGGGCAATGTTGATTCAGCGACACTCCTCCTCGCGAGGCAGACGCGGATCCGAGAACAATTTCGATCGCGCCGCTTCCTCGATCGATCGCGACCACTCGAAGGACTCGGAAGATCCAGGCATTCTCGACGTCCTCGCGTTTTGATCGTTCTTAACGCTCGTACGTTGCACTTAAGTGGTCTTTTATGTTGTATCAATAACTAGTATTATAACTGGTATTTATATATTAATAAATAGCAATTATTTTTTATTGTTTATAGTCACCACGCGATCTATGATCTGAATCCTACAAGGGCAAATTCTAATTTTTTCTATCGCTATGTCCACTTCAAAATAATAATTAGGATTATAAGAAGTCTCTATGTCTTCTCTATGTTCTTCCAAAGCAGCAGTCGTTCAATTTTTACGAAAAAATTTCAAGTTTCTCACCGTCCCTTCTTAAAATTTCCAATCTTCCGCAAACATATTTGCATTTGCACGGCAGTTCAATAATATTCATTCATTTATTCAAGAATGGACCCTTATTCTTTGTCAGTCCTATTCAGCCGGGACTACAAAAAGCACAGGCGCCAGGGACACAATTCACGACCAGAGGTCCTTCAACGATTCCTTTCACGCCCGCCCTTCCTCCTCCCTTCGCTCGTTATTAAGCCGGACACGTATCCCGAAATCTTTTGATTAACAAAACCAGTCGGCGTTTTGCCCGCTTCCTTTGTGTCCCGTTTCTTTCCTTCACGCTCGTTTCTTCCCGTCGAAACTCTCGCCTCACGGCATTCGACCTGGTCGTCGTCCTCTTCGTCCGCTTTGACTTCCTCCGACCGTACGCGCTTCCTCCTTCTTCGCCGCCCTCTCGAAGAATTTCAACTTTGATCCTGCGTCTCGGGCGCGTGCCTTTTGCTCGCCGCTTTTTGCTACTGGTCCCCCACACTTCCCTCCCTGACGTTATTCTTGGTAGGTGGTCCTCCTTTTGCGCGCCGCGCGGTTTAATTTAGAGACGCGGTCAGGTGGCATTATCGCGCGTCACTTTCACGCTACTTTATTAGTAACGATTACTTTTGTATTTTATCTCACTGTCGATAATGTCTTGAATTTAATGTCACGATAGGGACCGAATAGTGTCAATAGAGTCTCTCAAACTGAAGAAGAAATCAAGAATAAAATTTAAATTAAGCGAGAAATTCTCCAGGTTCAAAGGAAGGATTGGCCAATAGTTAACACTTCCGTTCTTCTTTTAAAGAGAAAATTGATTTTTTTAATCCTCGAACATAGATTTGTTTTATTACTCCACAACAGCACTTGCGAAGCACTCGTAATATTGATACTTACTTGCGAAATAGCGCTCGAGGGAAAAGTACTTACGGTCTATCTGACAGTACCACTTGCGATAGATACGAAGGAGATTTAAATCTCGCGTCAGATAGAACCGCGTAAATTTTATTCTCGAAACGGGGAGAAAACGGAGCACGTGCCGTCCTCCGAGACGAATAAATCTTTATCTCCCGGGATAATCCTCACACACAGGGGTGCAATCGACGACACCGGAGACACTGACGTATTCTCGGATTTAGTTTCAGCCGCACTTGCAGCTGATACCTGCGATGGATCTCACTCGTTCACTCGCACGCGCGCGCGCGCGCGCGGGTGACGTCGATTTAATCGGGAAATGATACCGGAGCGTGATAAGACGCGTCGTACTCTCGCGTCGGCGAGATTGGTACCGCTCGGGAGGATCGACGTCGTCGTCGTCGTCGTCGTTATGATCGTGCGATCGTCGTCGTCGGCGTCGTCGTCGGCAGCGACTGCCACGAAACTAAAACCAAAACCGAAGACACGCGTTTAGTTTCCCCTACCCGGGACACCCTCGCCCTTCTCGCGCGCGGCACACGCACCAACACTCCACTTCACGCACGCACGCTGAAACGCGGGCACGCACCTACACGCGTAGAACCGCACACGCGCGCCTCCGACGCGAGCACGCGGTCGCGGGGCACACACGGGCGAATCGCGCACTCACACACCCCGGAGTGCGTGGCATAGGTGCATTTGCGCGGACGTGGGAGTAATGCTAAATAAGAGTCTAAGTAACGTATGCAAATGCCGCAATGAGTAATACCTTTTGTAAAACGGAGCACTTGTCTATGTTACGCGACTATAAATTTTATAGGCTCTGTACTAAACATTTAACTAGCTCTCTTTATCCTTTAATTCCTTTGCCATGGATCTATTTCTAGTAATTCGCGATAGAATGTGGAACAGTAAAATTTATAATTTATAATTTATAATTTACGTGCCATGTATGCTGATGTACCTACATGATGCTTTTTACACTGAGAAAAAAGTCGAAATATTCAGAACAAATGTTACTTGTGACATTTTCTTCGATATTTATTGGTTATAAAAAAAATTTAGCTATGATGACGGAATATATACATTTCTGTGAAATAATATCTCATTTTTCTCATTAGATGATTCATTTACTAGAAATAAAATTTCATTTCGCCGTATTTAAATAAAGCCTATTTCTGTGAAATAGACCTTATATTTCACAAATAAATTTTCAAGTACTTTTTTCTCAGTGTACGTATTCCAATTTTTCGAATGTTTCTTGCATTACGCGTCGCAGATAAAATTATAAATAGAATTCCAATTTGTTCAGTTGTGAGTTATAGCTCTAAAGCGTATTCTAGGAATACGCTATTGTAAACTGTATTTATCTATTTTTACACACAGTGTAGGCGTAAATAACATTGTTCTCTGAAAATAGTCTTATGAATATCTCCAATAGATATAAAATTCCTCAAATAAAATTATTCTAATATAAGTTCTATTATACGTAACTATTTCCAGAAGAAATAGTTGCGTATAATAGAACTTATATTAGAGTACTTTTATTATACTATTTTATATATACTATTTTATACATACTATTTTATATATACTATTTTATACATACTATTTTATATATACTATTTTATACATACTATTTTATATATACTATTTCTTCTGGAAATAGTTACGTATAATAGAACTTGTGTTAGAATAATTTTATTTGAGGTATTCATTTTCCATCGCAGATGATGGTGCATAATATAGATGTCAGCCTGCAGCTAGGTATATCGAATTCTGCCAAGTTACTTTAGATCAATTAGTGAGTTCTGCGTAATTCCACAGGCTTCGAAATTCAGTGCTTTGAACAATCGAAAACGATCTACGTGTTTGGTCGCAACAACGATAGTCGGCGCGAAACGTACGTTTACTGTCTCCGTAGGCCATAGATATCCGCAATATCGCGAATTGAATCACCCCGAAATTCTGCCGGTTACAATCACCGATTCTGAGTACAAACTATAATATCGAATACCGCGTGTGCGTTGGCGCGTGCGAGCGCACGCACACGCACGCGTTCCGCTCCGCCGCGCGTCTCCGTCCGATCCTTCCGCCACGGAAAGGCAACCCCGTGCTGAGTTTGGTGCGCTGGAATAAATGTACTCAGGGGTGAGTTTCTGGCGTGTCATCGTACGGACGATTACGCGATGCCGGCCCAGCCGGAGGGGCTGGAAACGCAGCTACAGCGATCTCGAGTTAGCCGAGGGTGGAGCTCCAGACCGTTGGGTTCCGGAGCAGCCGAGGGGTCAGGAATGCGCTCAGAGAGGACCGGGCATGTTTCGAAACGTCGCCGGTCGCGTTGCATCGAATTCTGCTTGTTTGTCCAAGGGCCCCATTGTTGCGTCCCGGGGCGATTTTCACGCGTGCCACGATTTCCTGCCTGTCACGCGTGTCTGGTCGCAACAACGACAGTCGCGTTCGCGGCTTTGCTTTTGTAACCGGAACGGCATTCTGAGATCCTCCGCCGCAGGATCGGGCCTGGTGTTTGCTCACCGAGATGAGCGACTCTCGAAAACAAAATTCTCGAATAGGCGAACCGACGCGTGACGCCCGGTTTTTCGATCGACGAGTGTACATTCCGGAGTCGCGGGGTCTTTATAAACATATTTTCTGTCGGTTAAAAATATTTCACGTGCTTGGCCAGGATCACGTCTGATGTTTGCTCTCTGGGAAACGGTTCTGGTAAATAACATTCTTGAATAGACGGCAAATTACTAACCAGCTCCCAATGGGTATCCATCTTTAAGGTGATATTTTTAGTAATTATATTTCTTTTTACTTTTCTGTAGTTCGAAATTATATGCTACGTAATTTACTAGACTGTTTATTAGGAGCTTCCTATTTCTGTGAGCGCGTCACATCCTCCGGAGTGTGCCACAAGTTCCTGTTTATCACGTACGCATTTCACTCTCACAGCTCGAAAATATTATCGAAAATATTTCGCATCCTCTTAGGCCCAGTTCCACAATCTCCAGTTAACGTAACCGGCCGGTTATTCCATTGGAATTGACCAATCGCATTTGTTAATTTTGTTTAACGACAAATGCGATTGGTCAATTCCAATGGAATAACCGGCCGATTAAGTTAACTGGAGATTGTGGAACTAGGCCTTAGAGCAGATTTGATGTTTACTCCGATTTAGGCCCAGTTCCACAATCTCCAGTTAACTTAACCAGCTGGTTATTCCATTGGAATTGACCAATCGCATTTGTTAATTTTGCTTAACGACAAATGCGATTGTTTAATAGATTGAAATTAAGGATTAGATTGAAATTAAGGATTTCTCTTTTGTCTTAGTGGAAACTACTAAGGCCCAGTTTCACAATCTCCAGTTAACTTAACCGTCCGGTTATTCCATTGGAATTGACCAATCTCATTTGTTAATTTTGCTTAACGACAAATGCGATTGGTCAATTCCAATGGAATAACCGGACGGTTAAGTTAACTGGAGATTGTGGAACTGGGCCTTAGTAGTTTCCACTAAAACAAAAGACAAATCCTGAATTTCAATCTAACCACTTTCCAAGTACACAGCCCACAAATGCGTATCCAAACTTAGCAAACGCATCTCGCGGTGTAGAGTGACTATTATTATTACTACTAACGTGCTCGCGTCGCTATTATTGCTGCTACCATTACTCACCGCGGCTTAGGCTCATTAGGCGAATTTGCTAGGCGCATTTGCGTCGCAAGTTTCGCCAAGCGCGAAGCTCGCCCGCGAGAAACGAGAAATTTTCGCGTTGTCCCCTTAGCGCTCGCGCGTTCGCTCTCGCGAAACATTTGCGCACTCGTTTCCGCCAGCGTAAACTTTCCTATAAATAAAATGCACGCTTCTCCGTCGCTTCCGTTGAAATTTCGTCGCTGCGAAACAAGTAGCAGCGGCACGGCGACCGCATTCAGGCGCGATAGTAGCACGCAGGGCCGCACGGTTTTACGGCGCCCGTAAAATTTTCTAGCCTTGGCGCTTCGGTTCGCAGCCTCTCTATTTCGGGACTCCCTTCGCTCGTTCGAGCTCTCCCTCGCTGGATACCAGCAACACCCTCCTCTCTCGCTCTCCTTTCATCCGACCGGCGCGTACGCACCCGCGTAAATACGCGCGACGTGAGCACGAGAGGAGCACTTTTCGCCGACCGGCCTGCTTACCTCGGGCTCAATGCCCTGTAAGTGATTACCCGGAAAAGTGCTGCGAATTGCGTAATCGCCAAACGCGTAATGTGTCGTTAAAGTGGTAGCGACGTTAACATATCGGAAATAACAAGCTGCTAGATGCACTTTGTTTCAATGAGAAAAATCGAGGATTTAGGCCGGTATTCATAGTCTGTTCTTATTTTAAGACCGTCTTAAGTAATGTCTTAAGGGGGGTAGAAAGGTTTGAAATGTCGACAAAATTAATTTTTAAGGTCGAAACGTTCGACTAATATTAAATTTTATAACCAAATTTATTCTATAATATTATTATTGGCACGAAAATCCAGCCTGGCTCATTATGCCCTATTCATTTTTCGTTGATTTTAAATCTTTTGGAGCCTTATATATTACTTTTATTGAATATTAATTTCTTGAATTTTCGGATAGCATGATTCTTCAGAAGAATTTTCCCGTATTTTTCCGTATTTCCCAGCAGCTTTTAATTGACGTAAGTTAAATATTTCACCCTGAGAAACTATATTTTTGCCGCCATTTTGTTAATTTTTACCGGATTTTTTAAATTCTAGTTCATTTTGTAGTGGAAATATAATGCTTCCGAAACATAATGCCGTTTGATTCGATTAAATATATCAACTACCAATCTCTGTATGCAAAACCACACCTTCATACGATTTACACCGTGCGATAGGTCAGACTGTAGCAGCTTCATATGTTAATATTTTCTAACTTTGCAAATAGATTTTTTATTGTTAATACACGGAGAAAATTTTATATTAAAAATTACTATGTATGGCAGTAGCCGTGGACTATTGCTAGAATTATAAAAATTTTTACTATGTAAAACAATGAAAAACATAGTAAAAATTTTTATAATTCCAGCAATAGTTCACGGCTACTGCCATACATAGTAGTTTTTAATATAAAATTTTCTCCGTGTATATAATGTAAACAGGGATTTCGTATTCAATTCATTCCTATGTCTATATTAGCGAGTCAAAGTTTACCGAGTTTTCGTGCATGTAAACCTTTCTACCCCCCTTAAGACGTTAATACGATTCTGTGAGTGGTTTATGACATCTTAAGATTGCACTTAAGATGATCTTAAATATAAATACCGACCATGAATACCAGCCTTAAATGCATAGCTTTATGACACCTTTACGGAGGAAGAATGAAGCTCGAATACGTTCTTAAAATTAGAATTAAAGTTTTGAGACATTTTCTGTAACTGTTCTGATTTATCATAATTATGCGTAGATTCAGGAAATTAATAATGGCATTGATTAAAAGATATTTTCATATATTTTTAGGTTCCCGCTGCAACTTTCGCGGAAAGAAGGTAAATAAACGTCTAAACGGTAATTGTTGCAGAAACACAAATATTTGTACTATATTAATTCGATGAACGAAAAGGCTGTTTCGCTGCTACGGCGAAAATGGTGGGTTTCACTTTGCCGGTGATTTTAACATTATTTTTCATCGGGCGGCAGTTTATTTAGCCGAACAAATCTCTCTTCTCACTCCGCCATCGATTTGTTTATACGCAGATGAAGCGAACGCGAGCGCGGTATAGTGGATGCGAGCACTCTGAAGAATTCTCGAGACTTTTATTTGTATCTCCCGTCCACTTATGTGCCTTAACAAATAATCACTTTTATTAAAAAATTTTTTTTATCTGTAAAAAGTCTGTTATTTTGAGAACGAATAAATATACTCCACTCGCTATTAGAAAAACGATGTGATGGGAATTAATTACGCTCTCGTAAACCGGGATAACGATGAGATAACGATAGCCAATTAGTGGTGTATGATTTAATTTGACATATCTGGAAATTTACACAACACAGAAATTTTTAAATATCGCAATTGAAAATATTTCATATACCGCATTGATATAACAATCACAATTTGACGTATATACATCTAATTGATCCTGATATATACGATACTTCTTTATTAGTCCTTTATCGTCGATATTACACCGTTTAATGGCATTTCAATTAATGGTTCACGCCGCCTGCTATCGCGAATATCCGGCGCCACGTGACGCTTATCTCACGATCCATTGACGGGATTCGAACATCGTTCGTCCCGATGTCTATCGCCGCGTCGCGTCGCGTCGGTGCATCTATTTGCCCGTGGTGTTACAGTCGGCACATCCCCTCGTTCGACTTGGCTCCAGCTGCCCCTAAACGATCCCTCTCGTACGCCCGATAGACGTCGAATGCGGTTACACGCACGTGCGTATCGCAGCGTGTGCTTCGGCGAGCGATAAGCGCCCCGTTCGAGAAAAGGCAGATCGATATCCCGCGTCCCTACGACGGCGGATGAGGCCCGCGATAGCCCTTCCTGGGGCATAAATAATAGAATTACGAGAGAGAAACGTAATTGTTACGAATTGTGCCGGCGTAATTTATGGGTGCCCCCGGGGTGGGTGGCCCCGGGGCGCGAGCGTTTTATCTCGCTGCGCTACGCGCACGTTTGTCAAATGAAATAAAGCCATTATTGAGTACGGCACGCCGACGTGAAACGTCACTGCTAACGTCGGCGAACGTTAGGTAATTCCATAGAAATTGACTACGTCTCGTCAAAAATAGTCTAAATAACTCCGATTACATTTTTTAAATCGGATTACGATTTTTGAAGTCAGTCACGATCTCGGCGAATTCATTTGAGGTGTTTGCTCGCGCTTCTTAAGCCAGCGGCACACGGAACATTTTTTCCTGCTGGATTGCTTGCGATCTAGTAAATTATTATACCTGCACCACTCAGCACCAGTGATGTGCCGTATAGTTTACGTCAATTCTTTACATGATTACTTACGTGTAAAGAATTAATTCTTTACATTGCTATTCCATGTAAAAATGTAAAGAATGTAAACAACGTAAAGAATTTCGTAATTGGCTGATTTACATTTATAATAAACGGAAACATCTTTTTTAATAACCTTTATTTAAATTTTCCAAATCAAATACAAGTTTATCATAATTATAAATATGATTTTTTTACTCTACTTTAATTCAATATAACATAATAAACCAAATATCACGATTATTTATTGTCAAGTGTGAATGAATGAACTTTATTTAATATTCGTCAGTTTTATTAGAATCGGTTATTCTAAAAGAGTAGCAGAAGTTTTTGGACTGTTCAAAGGTCAAACCTTTCAATTCTTTACATATTTTACATTGTTTACATTCTTTACATACTGTTTACATTCTTTACGTATTCTTTGCTGATTACTCCATATGTAAAGAATTAATTCGTTACACGTAAACGCACATCACTGCTCAGCACGCAGGATTTCTAGTAATTTACTAGATCGCAAGCAATTCAGCAGGAAAAAACGCTCCGTGTGCCGCTGACATTATATATTTATTTGGGCATTTTCCCACCCTCGACGAAGAGTTCCCGGGAGAAAAGTTCGGGATTGTCCGGGAGATTCGACGGATTCAACTCGCCTCGTAAAGCAGCGGGATGGATCCAAGCGAGAGCCACTTGGAGTTCTAAAACGTGGTTTTTGCCTCTTGTCTTCTTTTTTTTTATCGCGGTGGAAACGCACACAATATCAAAGTGCTGCTGCGCGTACAAAAACGCTAATGCCCTTTCTTCCGGACGCTTTCGAACACAAGACAGATGTAGAGATGGATTTTTGATGGTATTCAGAAACGCATCCTTCATGCCGTTCGCCCGAGAGACGTTTAACAAAGCGTTAGCAATAAAAATTAACGAGTTACCCGTGACGAAAACCCGTTGCTACTTAGTGCGTAGTTACTTATGTAGATTCACGCACGGGTTACGCCTTCTCGATTTCCTAGAAGATTAATCGTCCTTATGCGGGCTACGAGAATTACTCTTCCGGTTCAAAGCGTGTGCGTAAGATCGTAAATTACTACTTCCAATTTATCCCCCCAGACAGATGATGATGCTAAAGCTCGGTTATTACCATCCAACTCGTTTTACGAGATAACATACGATTACATTCGTATGTATCTTTTATGCGCGACGAAAATGCACCGGTGACAGTTCATAGATAATTGACAAAGGCAGAAAATTTAAAATCGAAAACGTGTAAAATTTTGTAATGTTTTTTTTTCGAATAAACCCAAACTGGATTATTGGAGATTTTCTATTGCACCGCGAGTGAATTTTCATGCGAATTAATTCACGGTAATATTTTCATGTAACATTTTCATCCTCTCTGCTTATATTTACTTTTTCAGACATCTATTTATTTGTTATTCGTAATTATTGTACCCATTTCCCGTTTATTGGAGGAAAATTTGCTCGACGTGTAATACAGAATTATGACGTGGGTAATGCGCTCTTTCGCGGAAACGATTACACGGAAAATTTGGTATAAACGTCATACACGATTCCGCCGAAATGATCAACCCTCGTTCCATGAGAGTCGATGAAACGCCTGGACGTTTATTGCATCTGGCGCTGAGTTGACGTTGCGTACAGACAAAGCACCTAACTGGAAATGGACTCTCTTATTAGTGACTCACGAGAAACGGTTCCGTGCTTCTCCAGGCGGGCCAGCCAGCACGAAACGTCGACGATGACTAAGAAATATCGGGACTGGTCGATATCACTCCGACTGCGAGCGATTCGGGGATGACGGACTTATCGCGGTATCGTCAACGCTCGAGGTGCACTCCACCGTTTCCTCCCTGTCACGCGCGGTCAATTAATCATCCGCGAAATGTCATTTTTCTCAGCTCGCGTCGAGCCATGGCAGAGTCCTGTACCTGCGACTTGTTGACGCGGACGTTAAATTTTAATTCTCGGTGTTTACCACCCGCGCGTTTATCAGGCGCTCGTCTGGCGCGGTAAACTTCGCCGAACTATCTTAATTCTTTCGTGGAAGTTGCGACTCGCCCTTCTACTTTCTCACGACTCCTCCAATTAATTAATCGTTCCTCGCGTTATGTGCGTCGCAGCCGAAATTACGTCGCAATTTGTTAATTCAATTGTCGGTGATCTCCGCGATGATACGAGGCTGTCCCCCGTTCGGTCGCCGTTGACGCGTTACGCATGCATCTGCCAATTTAGGGTCACGATATGTTTACTATGCACTTTCACCTGTGTGAAGTTAACCCTCCAATGTCGAAAAATCAAAAATTTTCTTTTTGCAAACGTTTGCCCATCATTTGCCCACGAATGCCCCGTTGGAATTTTTGTTTGCCCTCTTCTAGTTTAAAAGTTATAAGCAATTCAATTTTGGGGGGCCAACTTCACACTAGCCCCCCAATGTTGAAAAATCAAAAATTTTCTTTTTGCAAACGTTTGCCCATTGTTTGCCCACGAATACCCCGTTGGAATTTTTGTTTGCCATCCTCTAGTTTAAAAGTTATAAGCAATTCAATTTTGGGGGGCCAACTCCACACTGCCCCCCCCCAATGTTGAAAAGTCAAAAGTTTTCTTTTTGCAAACGTTTGCCCATTGTTTGCTCACGAATGTTCCGTTGGAATTTTCGTTTGCTCCCTTTTAATTCAGAAAGCCAGTGTGAAGTTGGCCCCTCCAAAATTGAATTGCTTATAACTTTTGAACTAGACTAGAGAGAGGCAAACAAAAATTCCAACGGGGCATTCATAGGCAAAGGATGGGCAAACGTTTGTAAAAAGAAAATTTTTTATTTTTCGACATTGAGGGGCTAGCTTCACACAGGTTGCACTTTCCCTGCCCCGAAATGTATCGCTCGTCCGCATTCCCGTCCACGCTGCGCTTTCATCCGCGAGATACATAACGCTTCTCGCGTCGCCGGAGATAGGGATCTCGCGTCAAGCGACTTGTCGATGCAATCTTGCGAGTGCGATGCATATGCGCTCCTCGCAGGACGATGAGTCACGTCTGCCATACCGTGACGCATGCTGCATTATTTTTATGGTGTTCTTGCGTGGGCGCTATGATTCACGAGCCTACAGGCTTTTCCCGCTACCCCCATTCGAACTGTAAAGCATCCCTCGCCGGCACCACGACGTTTATGCGTCCCGCTCGCGTGAATGAATCGTCAGAAATCCCACGCGGACCATCGCGTACCACCGCCCTGGTTAATTATTCCAGGTGGTGCGCGCGATTTTGATTAGCCGTAAACACATTCGGTGATCCTCGTGGGACGTATCGAGGTATTCGCCGCGTGTTACTCTCACTCGGGGAAATACGTTTGTTAACGCCCCGCGCGATGACGGCGATTTATTTCGCTGTTCTCGCGAATTTATCGATTTCAAAACGGGGTTGCTTGCTATCACCGCGCTGATTCATGATCGTATCGTGTCGTTAATGCGCGATCAAACTGCAAATGTTTTAGTATTTCAGAAGTTTGTCCGCACTGAGGGTAGAAAATAGTTGGAATAACAATAATCTCACTATATTTTATAGTGAGTTTTGGCCTCAAATATATTTTTATAGTTTATTTAAACATGCAAAATATAGCAGAGTGAACACAGATTTATAGTCATCACATATTTCCTTTGTTATTATTACCATGTATATATAGTAAAGCATGCTAAGAATATAGTTACCAATTTTGCCAAATATTTCAATTGTATTGACTATATAAAATAGTCAATTTCTCTTACCATTCCATATATTTTATTTTACTATCTTTTGACTTCAAATGATTATAATTATTGGTAAAAATTTTACATGGGTCACTTATATAATACTATGCCTATATCGTAATTGTCACCATAAATGGTAACACTTATTATAAAAATGATGTTCCTAACTAATAATCATTATATAGGCATAGTATAAGTAACCCATATAAAATTTTTACCGATAATTATAATCATTTGAAGTAAAAATATAGTAAAATAGAATATATGGAATGGGTAAGAAAAATTAACCATTTTATATAGTCAATACAATTGAAATATTTGGCAAGTATTGGTACGGATAACTATAGTCTTAGCATGCTTCACTATACCCATGGTAATAATAACAAAGCAAATATGATGACTATAAATTTTTGTTCACTCTGCTATATTTTGCATGTTTAAATGATCTATAAAAATATGTTTGAGGCCAAAACTCACTATAAAATATAGTGAGATTATTGTTATTCCAACTATTTTTTCTCTCAGTGCGATATTACTGTCGGATATCCGTTCCTACTTACAATTAGATAATATTTCTTTACATTATATTAGTATTGATATTACAATATTAAAGCAATCTTTAGTGTTACGAGGAAGAAAGAAAAAAATTATTACCTAGGTGTAACATAACATTTTTTCCCGTCTATTACATTTTCTTTTTCTTGAGACACTTGAAAGCTTTTAGCGAGAGACTTTCTATGATAATATTATTATAATATATCGTGTCTGCTTTATATAATGATGCGTATATTAAATATATGATCAAGAAGAAGCATATACTTGTGCATAACTTGCTCGGAATCTGTGGTTTTATTCTGAGTTTATAATCTTCTTGGTACAATAGAAAGACGAAGGAGTACGAACATATCTATACTCTCACCCTTCCAAAGTACGAACTCGCATGAATATGAATCTCGTAACTTGGAGGTAAAGGAGGTAACTCGTATAAGTGAGGAAAGTTAATAAGTTTTATCCATCTCGAAGTGGCCCCTTATCCCCTAATGCAAACTCTTAGAGAGAGTGAGAGAGATCTAATTTAAAATCTGACCATAAACTTGCTATTTTTATGCATACAAGATACGCGATGTTCTTACCCCAAATTCTTCGAGCGTGAATTTACACTTCAATTTATTTTTACGATCCATATTTTTACGGTACTTCTGCCTACATTACTTCCTATCACTCTTTCCGCAATGTCCCCGATTGCCCGGCCGAGATCACCCGGTCGGAGTCGGTGCACTTTTCAAGACGAGACAGATGATCGACCTTGAGGATCCATCTCCGATAAATCTGGAAATTACCGGACGAGAGGCGTCAGCCACGCGACTCGCCCGGCTGACTTCGAGAGCACTAATGCATCGATAAATCTCGTGGCGTTTCAAGGCGTCCATTCAGCCAACTGACACATGCTGCACGGCTTCGACGCTACATGCATGTGTCCGCTACGCGTGTGTAGCCACACGCACGTGTCCCGATTCCGTCACATTTCCCGTTGGCGCCTAACATTTTTCGTTCGCACTTAGCGGCGTGGGGTCTCTTTCCCTCGGACCGGTCATTCGTAGCAGGAAATTAATGAGAACGAGGAAGCGGCTAGATCAAGGAAAGCAGTAGAAAAAAAGATTAAATAACACATATTCAGAAACTTTGTTAAAGAAGTACTTTTTTTTACAGAACAATCGATCTTTTTGTATGACACTATCACAATTCCAGATTCAAAGATAAAATATCACAAAGATATTTAAAATGAAGATATCACTATCGTTTGGTAGATCACGAAGCTGCACGGAAAGAATGGTTTTGCTGAAGTATCTAAAAATTTGGCCAGATACAGATCTAAATAATTTTGTTAGACCATTAAAAGTAACTGTGTAGGACACTCAAACATGATGATAATGCAAAGAGTTTTGATATTTTAGCAACTATTTTGAGCGTCCTACACAGAAAAAAATGCTGTTGCTTCAATTAAACGTCTACGTCACGGGCTGCCACAAATATAAATAGTTCATTCAATTGTATTATGATTGGACCAAATATCTAGATTATTCTTTTAATAATGTAAATATTTGGTCCAATCATAATAGAATTGAATGAACTATTTATGTTTGTGGCAGCCCGTGACGTACACTTTAATTGAAGCAACAGCATTTTTTTTCAGTGTATATAATTATTTAAATGGTCCAACAATTTTCAGATTTGTATCTGTCCAAATTTTTAGATACTTCAGCAAAACCATTCTTTCTGTGTGCATCTCGCCAAAAATTGCCGCTTCAATTAAGATGGAATTCTTCTGTGTTCATAGATCTGCATCGGTATTTCGACCGCGGATCGCGCGGCGCGTTCGGCACGCGCGAGAATAACGCGGCGTGTAAAGCGGCTAGAAAATAACAGCCGAGAAAGAAGGCAGCGGAACACAGACGACGGCGTCGCGAGGAACGAGGGATGCCGATGGGGGACGCCGTCGTTTCGCGTTTTCTGGCGCCGAGAATCCAGCATTCCCGAATTCTTCGAGTTTTCGCGGCCGTTCCTTTTGCCGTTCCGTCCGCGCACGAGGCATAAAGCGATCCTTTCTTTTTTTCTCTCTTTCGACCGCTCGCTTTTAACCCGACGCGAACGGGCCGAGAGAGATATAGGTGCCATCGACGCGCAGGAGAAACAAACGAAAGAAGCCGCGGCAAAGTGGCGAAACAACTTATTAATTTCAGCCATCGTCAAAACTTATATGAAGCGCGCTAATCGGATGTAAGTTACAACGTTTTCACATATCACCTCTGTTGAGAGCTGTTACTTTGTGTGAAATATGAGGAAAATTAAATCATACGAGGCACTATATTTAAAGTTCAAAATGGTGAGCTTTATTCGGATGCAAAACGAGAAGTCTCATCGTGCGACTTGTTCACGAGTGTGTTCTTATTATATATGCAGTAAATCTCCATAAATAGTAACACTACATTTGGTTGTTCGTCTAAAATTGTTTTCGTTCAAATTTATATTATAATTAATATATATGGTAATTTTATAAAAGCGGTAATGAATCCCAGTAAAAAATTTTTCATATATAAACAAATATAAACATATGTAAACATATATAAACATATATAATTATGTATGAAATATGTCCATACATAAAATTTTTCATATATAATTATATATAAATGTATAGAAAAGTTATATATGATTATATATGAGTAATTTTATGTATGGACATATTTCATACATAATTAGATATGTTTATATATGTTTATACACCTGTTTATATATGTTTATATATGTTCATATATGTTTATATACATGTTTATACATGTTTATACACATGTTTATATATGTTTATATATGTTATGAAAAATTTTTTACCGGGAAGCGATATATTAAATTTTATACAGACAAATTTCCGCAAAAGATAAAGCCAGTAAAATTGTATTAACGTAAATAATATTTACGAATTAGCATTTTCAACTTGTATATATTTACTTTTAGGTATAACACGATATAAAAATAGATCTAATTGGCAATTATATCACACTTTGCGTTACTATGTTGTTACGACATCAGTGCCTTTGAGAAGTTCACTTAGACACTGCTTTGAAGTCACATTACTAGGTTTTCCGAACTTCTTGGAAACTCGTGGTATTTTCGGAACTTTTATCCCTCCAAAATTTAACATAGAAATAAGAGCCTTTTATTTTTGCTCGATAGGAATGTGAACATATGATAAAGCGGCGCTCACTTTTGTCACATAAAATTAATTAACTTATTATATTTACTTCTGAGAGAGAAGCTTTTAGAGATAAGTTTCGAATGAGTGTATACAAGGTCGCATAAGAATGATTGAAAGCCACCAGAAACCACATCGGCGTCGCGAGAAGCATTAGACGGTGCATTATGCAATTCTCGTACCAGTGGGGGAGGGTAAAAAATCGGAGGACATCGTCGCGGAGCGACACGCCGCACAGTGGGCGAAATTTGAAAAAAAGGGGAAATAAGTGCTTTTGGCTAAAATCATAAAATCTTTGATATTTATGTATTATTGTCGCGTAAATAAATTTTGTATTAATTTAAATGTTATGACGTCAAAAAATTCGTTAATCAGTTATTTTTATCATTATACATTTTATCAGTTATACATATTTTATTGTTTTTTTAATACTAGTAATTTATTCCCCTTTTTTTCAAATTTCGCCCACTGTGCGCCGGGACGATGTCGCAAGCGTGCATCGTGCTCTAAAGAGGTATCGGAAAAGACCAAGAGAAGCTGGAGCGAAGCTCGCTCGCGGAGGAGCTGTGCGGCGGAATGTCGCGATTTCACTCTACGAGATTGGACCGAACATTCGCCGGCCGGCATCGCCAAAATAGAGGCATGCACCTGTCCCGTTAGAAAAGGAAGAGTCTTCTACGCCTCTTCCCGCTCTCCGTATTCCCCTATTCCTTTTTCGTCTCTTCCTTTTCGTCCTTTCGCTTTACCCGTCTGCTATCCGCCGTTCTGCCTACCTCGTTCGAAACTTCTCCTCTCACGCGCTTTCCTCTCCCTCGGTTTCGTTTCGGAGATTCGTTCCTCGTCGTTCTCGCCATGTCCATTTCGCCATGCTTCTCTCTTTCTCTCTCCCAGTCTTCTTCTGGATAGAACTTCGCGGCTCTTCTCTCCTTCGTGCGTGACGCTTCTCTTCGCGTTGCTCTCTGCCTTCTTCTCTCTGCACGCTGTTTGGCCGTGCACGTCGTAACGCTATTTCTGTCGACGCACGCTGCAAACGCCGTAAGTCGCTTAGCGCACGTTGGACATCGGGTACGAAGCGTCTGACGTTGAACTTCCAATAAAATGGGGATCAAAGTACCGAGGCACCTGGAGTTACATCAATTCACTTAACACCTAATAACACTTTTCCATTGTACTCTTACTACTCTTTCATATGCTGAATGTCACTTATTGGCGAGATGAATTGTCATATTATACTTTTGGTATCAAACCGGCGAATGTCAAGCTAC
>NJRP01000296.1:232505-247665 GCA_003063835.1 Aphaenogaster floridana
AAGATGTTATAAACCAATCACAGAGTCGTATTTCCGTCTTAAGATGTTACTTAAGATGGTCTTGAAATAAGAATGGACTATGAATACCGTTCTATAAATCTCTTTTTTGCTTCCTCATAGAGAAAGCTTTGTTTTCGTGAAAAAAAATTTTTTTATGCTAATGTGTTTAGAATGTTCTAAAACGTCGAAAATTTATAGCGATTTTAAGTGTTAATAAAAAGCTTCCTTTATGAGGAAGCCAAACTAATAAATACTAAGACTGATGCATCAAATAGAATACAAATGATGAGGAAGCAATGTGCAAGTTTCCAATTTGCACACTTTTTTTTATTAATTTTATCTCTGATTCTTTATTAAATCCTGATTTGAATTATCAAGAAATCGACGATGATGTTATCGTGAAATATGCTATCTTCCTCGCAATTTAACTGATTTTTTTCTAATAGTGACACAACAAGAAATGTCCGTATGTCACGGCATTGCGATACGGTGCCATTGTCGAGCTCAAAGTGTAAAGATCCGAGGGTCGCGCGTGTTTTAGCGGGTTATATATAGATCGACACGTGTTTTGGGACTGGACCTCGACGACCTGCATACTCTCGATAATGCGAGGAGGATTTTTTCTTTTGAAATCCGAGACGCCGGTAATGAGCGTGGCGCTCGCCAACAATTAGTCGACAGTTTTATTGACCGGCGGTGTAAAATCGGCCGTCTAAGTGGAATCCCGGGAATTAAAAGCGGGTGTAGCGGCGATCTAAATTGTTTGTTCTCGTCCGCCGTCCGGTCGAATCGTAAAGGGCGCTTTTTAACCGTAACACGAAACGATCTCACATAATTGAAACTTAAGGTCACTCACAAATTGGCAAGGGTCAAAGAGCAAACGGTGCTCAAGCGAATTGCGCCCTGCATGTGCAACGAGAAGTATCCTATTATGTTACGCTGAAAGACAGGCGGAGATTGTTGCAATTTTAGTTACAAATTTAGTCTCACATTTTCAAGTTCCCATATTTACCACGAGTGGTTTAGTTGATTCTGAAATTAGAAAAAATTGATTATTTTACTGTGAAATTCTTTTAGAATCTTAATATATATACATATATATATATATATATATATATATATAAATAAATTTGAGATTTATTCGCATTGACATATCCTCCTCCTCTCTTTCTTTTTATAAGGATTTTGAAAGCAATTGCGGGTAAGACTTACTAATTAAAAAATATCACAATCTAAAGAATGTAAGATATATTTTATAGAAATTGTACACGCAGCAATTCTGACTCATCTTTCGTGAAAAGTCATGACAGTTGACAACATTGACGATGGATGTTAATAATTAGAACCTTCGCTCTACTCTATGAATCGTGTTCAGTAAGAAAAAGCTAAAGGGTGTTTTCCGAGACGTTCTTTTTCACAATGACGTTTCGTGTGACAGGGAGGACATTGAGGAGCATTTGTGCGTTTCGTCCCACGGGAGCAAGTCGCGAGATGTCCCCCTCGTTCCTCTTCTGCTCCACCCACCCGCTTTCTGGTTTCGTTTTTCCTTGCGACGGGATTCCGCTGGCAAGCGAGTATCAGTCAAAACAGTATCACGTGGCACGAATCCGTCCTGTCATGGGAAACGCGCGCGGGAGAAGCTCTCGCTCGGCAAAGACTCGGTCGTCGCCGAATCTCTCGCGCTACGCTCTCCGTTCTAAGTACGGAAAAAGGAAACGAAAAAAGATTTGACGGATGTACCGGTTCCCAAAGGCGTCGCTGGACCGGATGATAAATCACGATCGCACAAGATATCACGCACGGCAATTAAGCTCCGCGATCGATTGCGTGTAGCTTGCTTAAAATGAGTCCAAAGGGAATTTTAGGAGCAATTCATTGGAAATAATATTTCGTGGTGAAATTCCACGCATGTTGAGGAAGCTTCGGATCATCTGGGGTGCGTTCCACTTAACGCTCGCAACGCTCGCGAGCATCGTTTATCCTTATTTATCATTTGAATAAACAACTAAGGATGACATGACTCGCGAGCGTTGCGAGCGTTGAAGTGGAACGCACCCCTAGTTGACTCTCCTCCCCCTCCCTCCCGAGAATGGGTGGCGTGGGAGGACACCGTGGCGTATTTCGTCAGAGTTCCCGGAACCCCCCCCCCCCCGAAAGCACCCGAGGTAGGCTACTGTGGGGTTTAGCCGGTAAGAGTCCGACACTACCCTTTCCCTAGAAGTTGAGGGTGTCCATGAGGATTTTCTCATGTAAAAAAAAGCTTCGCGCACAGAAAAAAAAGATGTTATATCAACAGCATTAAGTCTAATTGGAAATAATCTTGTTAATTCAATAACAATTTTAATAAAATAAAATCATACACGGAAAAAATTTTATATTAAAAATTACTATGTATGGCAGTAGCCGTGGACCATGCTGGAATTATAAAAACTTTTACTATGTTTTCACAAAAGAGTTTAATAATTATTAATATAATAACATAGTAAAAATTTTTATAATTCCAGCAATGATCCACGGCTACTGCCATACATAGTAATTTTTAATATAAAATTTTCTCCGTGTACGTATTTGTTTTATTAATAATGTTATT
Source organism: Aphaenogaster floridana (assembly GCA_003063835.1). Lineage (NCBI taxonomy): Eukaryota > Metazoa > Arthropoda > Insecta > Hymenoptera > Formicidae > Aphaenogaster > Aphaenogaster floridana. The sequence continues at coordinate 235,096 of NJRP01000296.1, forward strand.
AAATTAACAAAATTATTTCCAATTAGACTTAATGGCTGTTGTGATGTAACATCATTTTTTTCCCGTGCGGATGGACGAAGATACGAGGCAGAACTTTCTAAGGAATGACGTTTCGGGAGGGAACGCTGTTTCCTTTTATCGATGCTTCGCGCGAGTTCTCCGACGCGATACGAGAAGAGAGCGAGTCGTTGGATTCGCTTTGCTCGGATTCGCTTCGCTCGGATTTCCACTTTCCACCGGGCCGACTTGGATCGAGACGAACAGCCGCGACGTCAGTGAAATTGCATAAAACTGCGACGCTGAATGACACACTGATACAATTTGCGCGAGGCCGCGACGATGGCAGAGGAGGCATCGTCATCCAAATATAAACGAGTAAACGGATCAGTCTGCCGACCGTCTGGTTATTTATCCCGCTTTTCCGAGATTATCCCGAGAACCCCTTGGCTGACCGTTCGGCTCGTCCCCGCAGGGCCGCATGAATGTAAAGGCCGTGGCACGAGATGAATAATCCGCGCCCGGTCCTTGAGGAGAGACGCAGGCCGTATTTTATCATTCAGAAGCTCGTAGACACCTGACGCGTGTTTAATAACGCATCAATCAAGTAGTATCAACAAGTCACTTTGATACTTCAGAATAAAATTAATGAAATCAAAAAGAGTGAGTATTTTTGATTTTTAATTTTTAATAAAAGGCATTAAAAATAGGGAGAAATTTACAATTGTCAACAATGATCGACTAGGGATGGATAAAAGTCACAAAATTAAGAATTGATAGCTGTCCGCGAGAGTTGATTATATTTAAGAAACTATAATATATTTTTAAAAATAATCTATAGTTTTTTAAGCATTAAGTTATTTCGGCAGATATCAAAATTCGATTGGTTAAACGCGACTTTTTATAGCAAATAACACTATTATAGAAAATAATTAATTGGTAGTTGTCCGCAAAAGGAGAGTAGTTGATTATATGTATAAGAAACTATAACATATTTTTAATAATCTGTGGTTTTTTTAAGCGTTAAGTTAATTCAGCAGATATCGAAATTCGATCGGGAAAACGCTACTTTTCGTAGCAATTAAATAACACTAGAAAATAATAATTAATTGGTAGTTGTCCGCAAGAGGAGAATAGTTGATTATACATATATGTATAAGAAACTATAATATATTTTTAATAATCTGTGTTTTTTTTTAAAGCGTTGAGTTAATTCGACAGATATCGAAATTTGATCGGGAAAACAAGTCGTATAGCAAATAACACTAGAAAATAATTAATTAATAGTTGTCCGCAAGAGGAGAGTAGTTGATTATACATATGTATAAGAAACTAGAATATATTGTTAATAATCTGTGTTTTTTTTAAAGCGTTGAGTTAATTCGGCAGATATCGAAATTCGATCGGGAAAACGCGACTTTTCGTAGCAAATAACACTATAGAAAATAATTAATTGGTAGTTGTCCGCAAGAAGAGAGTAGTTGATTATATGTAAAAGAAATTCTAATATATTTTTAATAATCTGTGGTTTTTTTAAGCGTTAAATTAATTCGACAGATATCGAAATTCGATCGGGTAAACGTAACTCTCTTTTCTCGCAGCAAATAACACTAGAAAATAATTAATTAACGCGCGTACTTAAATGGACGCGATAAGTACGATTGATCTTGAACCATCTAGCGCTAAAACGATGGCAAGATCGACAGCAATTCCATTTACGCAAGGGCCATGCTGTACTTCGCGCCGGTAAAGGTAAGTTTATAAATACTCCGGGATTCAAAATAGACATCGGACAGTCCGCATACGTCGCAAACCGCATGGAATCGTCCGGAACTCGACAGAAATTCAAATATCTCCAGGCACATATCTTCGATGATTTAAGACACGATGATTTAAGCTACGCTCCAGCTAATTTCTCGTCGTATTTATCTCCATCGAAAATTATTCTGCCTCGTTATGAATATAGATCTATTACGAACAAGCGTACGAGTATGAAAGAATAATGAAGAGAAGGAATACTGAAGAGCACTGTATCATACTTAAAGCTTCTTTTTATTTGATTTAATTCTTCGCATATGTCGTTATATATCGTGTATCGTCAGATAAAATATTTTTCGCTTTTAAATTCAATGAATGTAATCTGGCATGCTTAAAATTTTGCGTCGTTCGCTTTCAAAGCCAAATTTTCTCCTTAGTCTTCTTCTTTTTTATCTCTTCTTCATTTCTCATTTGTATCTCTAAAAGTCTAACATTACGTGTCGTTAGACTCCACTATTAAAGTGAGCAAACGAAATTTAGTGAACGTCATTTAGTAAATATAAATCTTGTGTTGGCCACTTTTCAAAGCCGAGAATTTTTTACGGTAACAAATAATCATTTTTATTCATTGTCTCTTAATCATATTTCAGATACAATATGTTTTAATATTGTGCATACATGAAGTTGAACTTTGTTTTCTGGTTATGCGCGCATGAGAAAATTCTAATATAAAAGAAGTTATCTGACAAATGCAAGTTTTACATCGCAGCGACTTTCAAAACTAAGAATTCTTTTACGGTAACTTACAGAGAGGTAATCTCATTTTTATTTATTTTGATTGCTTTTCACAATAAAATCCTAGATACAATATATCGTAACGTTGGACATCATATCGTTAAACCTTTTTCTTCGAGTGAAGGGCACGGGAGGGTTCTAATAAAAGTCATCTAGCAGATATAAGTTTTGCGTCGCGGCCACTTTCAAAGCCAGGAATTCTTTATGGCAGCTAGTCGCACACACTCCCATCCCAGATACCTCTTCGTTCCCGGATATACGTTTCCAGCTGTAACTAGGACCGCTCTCGGTGTTATAAATCAAAAACGGGCCGCGTTTGTGCCACTTTTCGTTCATAAGGCGGCGCACTTTGACAGAAATTATAGTCGACCATATGTGCTGATGTGTAAAGGCGCGTAGAGATCACTGAAATGCGAACAAAGGCGCGGTGACGTTCTCGTTAAAGTAATTGACAAGTATCCTTGAAAATATGAAGACAAAGATATTAACACCTTCAAAATAATCTCTTTTAAGTTCATAAAACCCCAGGCATCTTCAATTACACTTGTAAATGTTCTGATTTGTAAGTTCCATTTTATCGTTACAATATTTCTTCCCAATGATTAATTTTTAATCTCTTATAATAATATCTAATTAAAAAATAAAGTGGAAGATAAAATTCTTCTAACTATTTATCTTTTTCGTTAAAATATTTCTTCGTTTATTTCATAGTTAAAATATATCCTCTAAATGCGACTTTTTAATATAATATATTTATAATATAATTAAAAGTAGAGTTCAAGATATACATATAAAGTTCAACTGTTTATTTTTTCTTCGTTAAAATATTTCTTCATTCACTTTATAGTTGAAATATATCTTCTCAATGATTGATTTCTAATCTATTATGTAAGTATAATTGTTAAATCTAGTTAAAAAGTATAATTAAAGATAAAGTTGTTCAACTGTTTATCTTCTGCGTTAAAATATTTCTTCATTTATTTCATAATTAAAAATATCCCTTTAAAGATTTATCTTTAATCTCGTAATGTAATATAATTAAAAAGTAGAATTAAAGATAAAGTTCAATTATCTATCTCCTTCTTTAAAATATTTCTTTATTTAATTTCACCGTTAAAATATTTCTTCCAGTGACTTTTCTAATTTTTTAATATAATATCTAAATTGGAAAGTGAAATTGAAGATAAATTCCTCAACTATTTATCTTCTTCTTTTGTTAAGAGAAGATACTGCGTATTACAGTATTAATAGTAGTAATAAAAACATCCCAATTTACTCCGTTCATTTTACATTCTACAGTTTTATCAATAAATAGTGCGTTTGTCTTCGGTCATATACAGCCTTGGCCAAAAGTATTAGGCACCCTATATTTTTTTTCATCTATCCGAAAGCTAAAAAATTAATTTATGGCACTTGCTGTGAATTATTCTTTGTTTCAAAAACCCTTTAAACTTACGTATAATCCCGGTAACCAATAGGAAACAATACAGGTAAAAGAATTTCAGATAAATGAAAAACTATACGTGCCTAATACTTATAGCCAAGGCTGTATATTTATTCGAAACGATATTCTTCATTTCTTGCGTAATTTTATTTTTCTCATTTCATTTTTACCATCTGCGATTCTTTTTAACATATTTCTTATTTCAACTGAGGGCGTCGATGCACGATGAATTTTCTAAGCCATTATCTCTTGTGGTAACATTTTACGGCAGTCTCTCGTGGTCTCTCGTCGATCGGCTGTCGGTGAATAGGTCTTCCGAGCAAGGACGTCCGCAGAATTATTTCCAGGAGGGGGCATGAGTCAAAATATTACTTCCAGAATTAGAATACTTATAATTTGAAATTTATACACCTTTTGAAATTATAATCCTATGGATTATAGGGCAGAGATCGGCAAGATTAGCACAACTTTGTCCCATACAGGACAGAAATTGCAGCAACATTGCAGTAACATTGCAGCAACATTGCAATATTGCCGAAATGTTGCTGCAATGTTGCTGCAATTTCTGTGCTGTATGGGTCTTTCCTTTATTCAAAAGGAGAGCAAATGCTTAATTTTTTGCTGATTCCAGGGGGAGGGGCAAATGCCCCCTCTTGCCCCCCCCACCCTGCGGACGCCTACGCTTCCGACGAATCAATATTCACGGCGACAAGACGCCGTCACGTGTATCCACATTCCACCCGCGTCCGCGTGTTCGCGCGCACGCTCGGAATCCAGTTGCATGAGTTGCATCAGAAATGGCAGGAACATAAAAGCGGCTTCTGCCGCCGAACATCACATCGAGTTCCCTGCGAAACAACGAGCCTCTCGCATTTCTAATTCGCAGACGACAAATCGCAACGATGGCTTCCGCCGGTGAGTATGATACGCGCTAATAACGCGTTATCACGACAGTGCGCAACGACGCGGTACTGATCACTAGCATGATGACAATAGCGAGTTAATATTTAATTAATTACGGATTATTAGCGGGGAAGGATGAAGGATCGCGTGGCAACCGACAGAATCGCTATTCGCTGCGCCATGTGCACTCATTTTGTCACTCGACAATTAATCCCAGCAGGTGCAGACGCACTAGCAACACTGGCATCAGTAACGTAGTTAACCAAGCGCGCATGTGGGGCAGTAAATGCGTTGGTGATTTTAATAATCGTTAATGCTAATAATAATTTAACAATCAAAGTGCAGAGATCTGAGATTTTTCCCTGAAAAATTTAGAACTTTACATAATATCATTAGCAATCTTAAATCTTCTATTGTTTTTTGTCTTTTTTTTTATTACTTTGTTCGCTGTCAGATTCGGAGCTACTTCCCCCCCCCCATCTCGTTTGTTGTGTTTCAGTTGCATCTTCGGCATTCCGGAAAGCAGAAGCTGCGAATCGTTTATCGCCTGACGACAGATCTACAGCCTTGGCCAAAAGTATAACTATATATTTTAATCATCTATCTGTTACCCTATACTTTTGGCCAAGGCTGTATATAAACAAACCTGAAACCAAGCATTGCTCTGCGCAACGAAGTCGAAAATTTAGCGAAAACTGAACAATATTATTCACTGAAAATATTTTCTGCCTTTAACAAAATATCGTCATGTACGCGAATGTTTGGTTATGCGTGTTTGCATTCGGTAATCGATTTAGCTGCACTTCATGCCACTCCGCGCGGCGAGGTGTACATCCGAGGGTTGAAGAGGGTCGGAGGAAGGTGCAGCGGGTGCAGCTGAACGGACGGCCCGTCTGCAGCTGCTCGAGATGGCGCGCGCGTTTTGTTTTGGCGGGAAAGTCGCGCGGCAGTTTCCCGTTCGTCGTTTGTGTGCGTGTCGTTGCCACTTTGTTGAGCTGGAAGACACCGACGGCTTTCGGAACAGTATTTTCGCCAGGAATCTCAGCGATCGAATTACGTCGAGTTCGATGATCGTTGTGGCTTGATTCGCATTGATTTAGACGTCAGCCGGTTTCGAATCGCAACCGAGTAAACACCCGTGTGAAAATCCGTTGGTGAGTGAGAGAATGTTGCACGTAATGTTGACTGATAAGTGACGTGGAATCGTTCAATTGTCTGATTGATCGCTGGAAATTACTTTATCAATTAGTTACTGCTGCAAGGTGTCTCATTATTTTTCTCTCGAAGTAGTGAGAAGGAACACCCAAGTTGTTTGCGTTAAACAATGGAGACAATTCTATTGTGTTATTGCTTTGTTTGTGCTGCACAAACATTTTCGACTTTCCAGCTTTAATAATAAGTTTATTCCAAGACAGTAGACAATTATTTTAATTAGATATTCTTTGTTCCCAAGCATATGACTCAAACATTCTTATTTAAATGCTTGAAGCACATGTGTGCTTCAAAACTCAGTAAATTTGGATTTACTCCAAGAAATGCGAATAAATAATAATATAAAGAACTCATTTTTTGAATGTTTCACTGATTAGAAAGCGTCGCAAACTATGCTCTTAGTAACTGATAGATTCTTTTATATATATATATAATGTCATTTATAATACAAATGATAAATGAAGAATGCAAGACGAGATTAATGTGAAATTTGTTATATTAATTTGATAATATCTATAGATTTACATAAATTACACATATATTTAAAAAGTTTAAAAATTAGGATAAACTAAATTAAAAATTAAGATATATAAAAAAAGCCTCACTAATAGGATAGGCAGTGAATGTGTCCTAACTGATAATAAGAAGATATTTATTAAGAACAATACTCTTTCGTCAGATATAATTGTTTGAGAATCTTCTATCTTATTTAAAGTATAATGTTACTGTTTGCATTATGATGTCATATTTTTTACTAAGCCAAGACTGCAGTCGACTTGGTGGCCTTGGTGCTACAAATGCTTCCAAGCGTTCAATTGACCAATCGGAACAAGTTGAACAATTCTACTAATTGTCCAATCAATTGAAGCATTTGTAGCACTAAATGGATCACAGTCCCTAGTCGATTTTCATTACGTTTTCAGTACTAGATAGTAAAGTCAAGTGCATTGTCTGTTCAGGTAAAGCAGCTCTTGAAGCCTATATCAAAATGTCTGGCTCGATTGGTAAATTATACAGACGTCCCTTCACTGTATGCGTGGAGGGCAACATAGGAAGTGGCAAAACAACGTTTCTAGGTCACTTCAAGAAATTTGACAATGTTACTGTATTAGAAGAGCCAGTCGAGCTTTGGCGTGATGTATCTGGGACGAATCTGCTGGTGAGATAAAAAATATTTTTATTAAGTTAAAACTTGAGAGACAATCTAATACATAAACATTTAATATTTTTATTGTTTAATCTTACTTATTTGTGAAAACTTGACTGCAACAGTGATAAGAAAATGTCATGTCAAGTGATTATTTAATACATAAAATATTATTGAACACGATAAAACATGCATTTTATTTTATTTTTATTTAAAAATATCTTGAATTTTTATATATCATACAAATATTTGCAAAAAAAATCAATATCCTACAGCTATGAAAGTATATTTTGTATATTTTAATATATAAAATATTAAATAGTGTAGATCTACATTAATACTGATAGGAATAATGGACATTGCAAAAATATATTTCAGGAATTAATGTATAGTGAACCATCTCGTTATGCCTTCTTGTTCCAATCTTATGTACAATTGACTATGCTCCAATTGCACACTTGTAAGACACCTTCGCCATACAAAATTATGGAGAGGTCTGTTTATAGTGCAATGTGCTTTGTCGAAAATTTGAAACGTAAAAATGTACTGCGTGACGTTGAAGTTACTGTCTTAGAGAATTGGTATGATTGGTGCTTGAAAAATGCCAATATAGAAACCGATTTAATAGGTATATATAATCGTATGGATTTTATGAGAAATTACAATTGAAGAGATATTTATATATCTATTTATCTGTTTTTTATTTTTTGTTTTGCTAAATAGTGTACTTGAGGACGACACCTGAGATCGTATACGAAAGAATGAAACAACGAGGTCGGAAGGAAGAGAATGCTATTTCGTTGGAGTATCTGAAGCAAATCCATCAGATTCACGATGACTGGCTGTATCATCAAACTCTAAAACCGGTGCCATCGCCAGTTATAACCATAAATGGTGATCGAGAACTCTCTGAAATGGTGGAGGAATTCGATAAATGTAAAAATGAAATCTTCAGCAAAGTAATAGACGATAACGATGTAAATAATACTATGATTACAGTATCGACAAACCGCGTGCTACCCGAAATTAAAGCTGGTATCTCCGATTAAATCGCAGAATAAAATAATGATTAATTTAAATATGATTGAAACAAAAGTGTCATGCATTTACACTGATTAATTATTACATACAACTTTGTACTTTGTATTATTTTAATTTTGCTAGCCGCATTTATTACTTTTAATATATATATATATTTATTTCTTTTTAAATTTATAGTATGTTAAACGCGATACGTAATGATTTCACATCAAAGAATTAATTTTACATTCTTCTGTATTTAAATGACAAAATTAATGCATTTTAAATTATTAACGAGAGATTTATGTCTGACTCATTACATATTTAATTGAATTATTATTGACCAAAATGTTAACATTTTACATAATTTTCTACATTTAAATAAATCTTTCGTAGCGTTCTAGATATAATTAGGTTTTTTCATCAATGAGTACAAAATAACATTAATATCAAACAATTAGGAAATCGTTTGATATATTAATGAGTATAAAATAACATTAATATCAAATGATTATGAATATCTATGAAGATATTACGTGAAGGATGATAAATTATTTATAAAAAAAAAATCTGTTACGAAAGTGCGAGCGTGATTATATCAAAATATATTGAATATATCCAAAAATTTTTTATGTAATGTTGCATTTTTTGTAAAAGTTTGAAAGAAAAAAATTGTAAAAACATACGGAATATTTATTAATTTATTTAAGAAAGTCCAAAAATTTAAGAGTATAAGGATAGGAGAAAAAATAATTTTAAAAAAGTAAAGAAAAAATATATTTATTGTAGGACGTAGCTGTATGCACATGTGCATACATTTTAATTTTGTTAGATTTGAATGTGTAACATGACGTGTAACTAGATGTGTATGTTTCGAATGTAAATGAACTATGATGAAAGAAATACGTAATATTTAGAGAATTACATATTTATTCCTACTAGATTTTACAAAATGGATTAGGGATAAGTATAAAAAATGTATATATGTATGTATACACACATTGCAATATTGTGTAGACATGTGTATCGCGTAAAGATTCGTTCATAATGTCCTCATATTATTAACCAGATCATGTTCCTGCTTGAAACGCAGGCTCATTACGATTCCGTACAATGCTAAATCGAATGCTGAATGCGAATTAATCCAGTCAACAATATTCTTTCGGCTTAGACGAATGTAAACGACCTTCGCAATCGGAATGGTGCATATACCGTGTGTCTATAAACTACGCGCTAAAATACGATATGTATAAAAACAATGAAATGCTATCTTGAGTAAAAAACATCACAATCATTCGCGTAAATGTATGTACAAGCGCTAGATAGAGATTTTTATGTGTCGCGCATAACTAAGACGGATTCTTGCGAGCTGCAACTAATCGCTCGACGCAGTCGTACTCCTGGCAAGACCATAGTATCCTAACTAACGTGCCAAGTTGAGCATCTCGTGTATTGGCTTGCTTCCAATCAAGCAATAGCTGATAGATCACCTGAAAAATTATCGTATATAAATGAATTTGTAAATTTCATATGAAATATTTAAGTATGAATAATACTTAATGTTTTATTATAGCAATAGATCTTGAACCGATTGAATTTCAAATATCTTGTTCAAACAAGATTACAGTCTGATAATTGCGAAGATCGATGATGAATCATCCGGAATCAAATTTTATTTGATTCTTAGAGTTCGATATTCACCTCGTCGATACCCTTGTGCCTAAAATTCTCCTCGAATTGCTCGATCTGCCCGTCCGAATACGAGAGTCTCCTCGCAATATCCCGCCATCCGTGCCCAACGTGTGTTTTAATAATAAGCATGTCATCGAACCCGAGTTCCTCCTCGCACGTGCTCAACTCCTCCACATTCTCGGGCATCGACCGATACTTGGGCTTCGACCACGAACCCGTATCTGACTGCGCCGCATTATTGTTCGCCGGGTACTGGTTTACATTGCATATGTAACTCGTGCGCGAGCCGATCTTCACCCCATTGGAGTTGACTATGTTGTAATTTACGATGTTCGTGCCTTGTGCTGAAAATTGATTTCAGAAAATTATTGAAGAATTACCGATAATATCGCAAATCCATAATTACTACATTTGTTTAAAAAACGCCGAAATGCCGCAACGAAATCTTCGTGATACAAATCTGTCGCATTCATTAAACACTTACATTAAATATTCATAATCTTGAATATACGGCATTTCGATTGATCATTAGACAAAAATTTGCCTTCTCTGCAGATAGTTATCGCGTAACTGGGGCGCCTAGATAACAAGCTTTAACTCCCTGATATCATCACTTGATCTGTTTCAATTGAAACTATCGTAACTATTGTATAAATTTTGGAACCAAATATGAAAATGAAAGGTTTGAAAGCCGAGAGAGAAATGAAATGGTAAGTGTTTTGAGGTCTAAAGAAAATGTCCAGAACGAATATTGTTATTTTATTTAATTTAAAAAGTTATGAGTTCTGTGATTTTAATTTTTTAAAAATCCCCCCTGAAAAAAATCCTGGCTACGCCCCTGTACGTCGTATTAGTTATCCTATCGCGGTGAATAATCCCGAGATTTGAAATGGCGGAAGATTTGTATGACATGTAAAATTTCGACAGCTGTTATAGCATTACGATTCTGTCGCGATAATAAAAAGTCTCGTAATAAATTTCACGATATGAATTCTCGTATCGTCGATTCGAGGGCGAATCTTCCACGTCGTTACACATAAATCCGCAGATGCGATTTAAAAGATTACGAATGTTTGTTCGCGAACGGAATAATTTATACTGTGGTTTTTTACGAATCAAGCACCAAAATACACAACAGCCAAAAATGGTATTTCGTATTCTTTTTTTTAATATCTCTGCAAATAGAAATCTGTATGCAGCTTGGTATTCCCCGAGTTTACTTGATCATGATAACATGTGCGAATATGTTCAGTCGTAAAAATATTTATAACAGAGATATATAGGGTATTTTCGTTTCGTTTAATTCAACTCGACTTTGGTAAAATCGCGGTATCTGTGTGGCACGACTTTGCTTCTTAATAATTCTTCTCCCGAATCGCCGTTAGGTAAATTGTAATGCAAATGTCGTTACATCAACTTGTCGAAATGTCTAACACTGCGTAATCTCTTTAATCGCATCATGTCGTATTTTCATTTATGTAATGAGACTTGTTCTCGTTTACAAAATTAAGTCTAGTCTAACAAAATGATCGTAAGATTATAATTATTACTAAAAATTATTATTAAAAAAACTTTCAAAAATTCTCCGCGCAAATATAGTCTTTTTATTACATCCATATTAGGTACTTGTCCATTTCTGTAAAGAAACAAACATATTTTGTGCACGAACATATTCGTATGTCTTCCCTAGTTGTCACGAATTGCTATAATAAACTTATTGTTAGAAATAGCCCGCAGTAAGAAAACATATTTTAGATAAAAGTTACGGAGCGTAAAAAGTACTCGAATACGAAGAAAATTCCTAACGATGCTTCGTGTTAAAAATTACATCGTTTTTTTACGACTACACGATAACATTCTTATTACAACTTACTGTATTTGCTGTATTTCGGTTTCGTCTTTGTCCTTGGTCGTTTATACTCCTTCGAATCGCTCGTCGACTTCGTGTCGCCGAGGTCTTCAGGTTTTGTAAAATCGGTTGGTGTCGTTGGCCTTGCTTCATTCGGCATCGATTTTTGTTCCTCCGTCGACGTCACGTCGTCGCCTTGCTCCTTTTCCGGGCTGGCGGGCATCGATTTCGGTTCCGTTTTCGTCAACTCCTCCGGGGTCGGTGGAAGATTGTGCGTGTAGCTTTCGATCCTGGTCCGCGGCGGATCCGGTTTCGCGTCCGTCGTCAACATTTCGTGAAACCGGCGCGATAGCTGGGACAAAATCGGCATTTTCTTAAACGCTCGATGTGCCTGCAATTGACATCTTAACATTAGAACACTTTCAGGGCGATGTGTGTTCTGGAATCTTTTTGAATAAAAACAAAATATAAACGTGGATGTTATGACGTCTACACTGAAAAAAATCCATGTATTTTTACATGGAAATTACTTGTTCAAAACCGGAAAATTACCTAATTATCACTGAAATTTTTTTCCAGATTTTTTAAAGTGAAAATATATATTAATGGTAAAATATAGGGGAAATTACTATTTTTATGCAAAAATCACTTGTAATCGCTGATTTCACATGAAATTACAAGTGATTTTTGCATAAAAATAGTAATTTCACCTATATTTTTTACCATTAATATGTATTTTCACTTTAAAAAATC
>NJRP01000297.1:0-12784 GCA_003063835.1 Aphaenogaster floridana
TAAGTGCTTATGTCTCGTTCTCTGCCTTTAGCCATAACCTCCACTTTAACCGTTGCGCTTCGTCGTTATTTTGACGCTATTGAAGAGTGGGGGGATTTAGGATGGCCTCTGAGCTGGTAGATGGCTCTGAAACTCGGACACGCTATTTAACATTGTGCTCTTATGGCAGCTTCCACTCTAGATGATCCTCTTTGGGGGAGATCGCAGCCGCAGGTCGCACTGCAGGAGCAACAATCGCGTGGAGAAAACGGCGCGCATAACAGCACGACTAAAAATGAATAGCGAATGAACGTCGCGCGGGTACGTTACTTATAAGAACGGTTTGTATATTTGCTTCGTATTTTGTGTGCCAGCAAGTTAACAGATATTCTGAAATATTTATAGGTTGACGAAAAAATACAAGTACAAGCCTTAATAGTGTATCACGTGGATCTTGGTGGTAACCTGTGAACATGTCACTGATGAGGAAACCTATGCGATATGCTCATCAAGAAGGGCACACCGACGTCTGCTATTATTCCGGCGAAAAGTAAATGGCATCGCGTATATTACTTCTGGTGTATATATACAGAATCTGTCACAGAAAGTTATTATTGATGAATGTGTGTGATCGTAGGAGAGGACTCGTCACTTGTGGATGCGATGGAGACGTTAGATCCTGGTTAAATTTAATGGATGATGACCCGACCACCAGTTGCATCTCGGAACAAGCGATTACTGTTATCTCAAAGGTGTATAATAGTTGCTAAGTATCAATAAGCACTTCTAAAGGTGCTTTATAAAGCAAACGGTGTGTCAAGAAAACTTTTAAAGGAATCGTAACTTTATATATAATAAAGTTTTTAATTTCAGGATGGTAAAATTTTTGTGGGAAATGACAATAACACGGTGCAGATACTTACTTATCCTGATTTAGAAAAAGAAGGAATAGTTACTAGATTTTCAGCTCCAGTCTCGGCATTGGCAACTGCAAAAGATAGTAGTTTAATAGTATCTGGCGCCTGGTATGTAATGAGCAAATTTCATATTTATTATATACATATTATATATGCTGACAATTCTTTAGTAACTTTAGTCTTTTTTTTTAAGTGATATGCGGATACAAATCACAAATATTAATACTTCAGACAGTATAGAACTAGAGGGTCATGAAGCACCCATCTTAGGGCTATCTTTAGACCCGAAAGAAGAGTTTGTAGTAAGAATCTCATTGCATCATTTTCTAATATTTGTTGGTAAAAGCGATATTTTAAATCTGAAACTAATATTTCCAGGTGTCTTCTAGTGCAGATGGATCTATTCGAGTATGGAATATTAAGGAAAAGAGAACTGTACATGTTTGGAATAACGTTGTACCAAAATGTAACTCCTTTTTTATTGCGAAATCGTATTGCACACCTTCCTTCAAATGTACAGACGGCAGTTGCCTAGCATATCCATCTAATAAAGATGTAGTTATTGTGGAAAGATTATCCTGGAAGGAATTATATAGATTGAAATGTCCTACTTTAAAGACTGTAAGCTACTGTCAGTTTTCCTGTTTTTTTAAATTTTTTTTTAGTTGATGCTCATTACTTTCTTGTCTTTATGCAGGACCTCAGCATTTGTAAATTCTCTGAGTGTGGCACGCGCATTGCCGCTAGTTCACTGTATGGAGAGATAGTCGTGTGGAATGTAGAAACCAAGGAAATGATTGGATATCTTGAACATGAACAAGATACTAAAATCACCGCATTGGTGTGGCACATAGATCATTCCAATGAAATTGCATTCTGTGATGCATTGGGAAAATTAGGATGCATTGATGTGGTAAGAGTACATATTAAATATTTATATATATTTCATATATGTATAAAGATTTTATTAACATATTTGGAATAATCTTTTTAGATAAGCACTAATAAGCCTGAAAGTGAGCTAATCTTGGATTTTATGAAAAACGAAGATGTAATGGAAAATGATATTGCTTTACCAGACGATGATGACGATGAAAATGTAATATCTCTGAATAAAATTAAGGCCTCTGTCAATTTAGAGGATGATCAAAAAAGTCATTCCGATGCAGGCTCTGAAAAACTTCCATGTGACACAAAGGCTTTTATACCTAACGTAAAATTGCAATCGTCTTTCCAACCAGGATCCACACCCTCTCATTTATTATCATATTTCATGGTACAGTATAATATAAAGCTTATGTACACTTATGATAATCTTTAAGGATAAATTTAATCTTTGTATATTTTTTACACAGATGTGGAATGATGTAGGAATGGTTAGATGTTTCTCATCAGAGGACGGGGAAGAGTGTAGCATTGAGGTTGAGTTCCATGATGTTACAGTTCATCGCAGCATGCATATAAATAATTATTTGCGACATTCTTTAGCTGCCTTATCTATCCAAGCACTTGCTCTAAGTTGCACAGCTTCTGAAGATGGTCCTAGTAAAATTGTTGTGATAGCTCTGCAAGGTTAGTTATTTTATTATATAAAATATTACATATATACATAAACACAGTAGTAAACTCTGTTGTTTTTCTGTATCAGGTTGGGGTTCTGGAAATAAAGAATGGTCCCTGGATCTACCAGAAGGAGAGGAAAGCGAATGCTTGGCAGCTGGTGATAATTTCATAGCAGTAGCAACATCTAGAAGAAATTTAAGAATATTTATGATAGGGGGAACGCAACGTGAAATTTTAGCTCTGTCCGGACCTGTAGTTGCAATGAATGGTTTAGGAAATCATCTTGTGATAGCTTATCATGCTGGAATTGGTAAGAAAATTTTTTATTTGGTCAACATAACGAAAAATCTGATAACCTAATTATTTTAAATAGCTAATTATATATATGTATTGTTTAAAAGCATATAATACTGTTTTTTTGCGTAAAGGTCCAGCGGGTGATCAGAATATAAATCTATTATGGATACAAATACAAGGAGTGCATTTACGCAGTCAAACTTTAATGCTTCCGCTTTCACCAGCATCTGATCTCATGTGGTTGGGATTATCAGATGCTCGTTCGCCTACTATCATGGATTCTGACGATATTATCAGGATATATGATAAGAGATCTTGTCAATGGAGAGTGCTCTGTGATACGAATGCACAGGTATTGCAAATTACGAACGAATTTCTTAGCGGTGTGCGTAACTCAAGATTCTGTTTTAGGAAAAAGGTAGAGCAGATCATTATTTTATAATCGGCGTAAGCGAATACGAAAAAAATATGCGGTGTATCCTCTGCAAAGGTAGTTATTATCCACCTACAACCCCGCGACCAATAATCACTGAGATATCTTTATCTGCACCTTTCTGCGAACCGGAATCTGAGAAAACTGAGAAAGAACGTAAACTGTGGGAGATAGGAAGCAATCCGTTGGATGAAACTGAGGCGATGTTAACTCTAATAGCGGTAAGTGATTCTTAAATAATAACATGTTCGTTTATATTCTAGTATTTCTGATTAAAAATTTGGTATTGAGTTATGCAATAATCCATCTTTGCTAATATTTAATTGATGATATTTAATTTCTCGCAATCAGCTTGCCTGCAGAAGCAATTTGGAATATCGCGCGGTGGACATTTGCGAACAAATTGCGTCGACGAAAGTGATAGATTTGGCCGTACGGTATGCCTTGCGTGTAAATAAAATGGCATTGGCAAATAAATTGGAAACAATCGCTGACGCAAAATCAGATTCCAAAGATTCAAAAGAAGAAGATATGGAAAATCACCAAGATGATTTTACAAGCAACGGTAATTTTAGCATTAATAGTCAAGAAGAAGACGATGTGTCTTTACCACCCATTAAAAAACCGGAGATAGAGATAAGGCCATTGGCCATGAGTCAAACATTAAAAAGAGTAAATCCATTCTTAAAAGCTGGAAGTCCATCTTTATCGCCAAGAGGTAAGTGATACTTGCTCTGTTTAGATTCTGACATCTCTGTTTATCAGAAATATTTCCTTATTTTATTATATTGTTATAGGTTTAGCTGGTTTGAATCGTTTACCAGAGAAGCCCCAGAAACCTGCGTTAACCAAAGTCGTGCCTGTTAAATCAAAATCGAAGACTGAGTCTAAGAAAGAGTCGTTCGTTAATTGGTATGCCAAAAATAAAAAGAATCTGCAGGAAGAATTTCCCGAAACGAATGTTGCCGAATTAACTAAAATCGGTTTGACGCGTTACAAAGAGGAGACGTCGCAATCGAACGCGGACAACGCGGCTGGACCCTCAGAACTCTTCAAGAAACGAAAATTATCGAGCCCAGACAAAGAACATAATAGCGAAGCAAAACGATCCGTTAGCAGCAAACTCAGCGAATTCGCATTCGACAAGTAAATCCTATTCGAAAATTGTTTTAACTGTGGAAATTGCAAGATTTTTGGCAATTTAACGAACATAAAGGGGGCCCATTATATTTCCAAATTAGTATCACGACGAAAAGCCTGAAGACAACAGACTTTAGCGTTTTCTTCTTCGGGTACGTTTTTACACACTCTTAGCGTCGAATATCTCTCATGAAAAACAAAGAATTTCTAATGAAATAGCTCGAAGAAATCCCACGAGAGCATTTTTTAGCGTTCTAGAATTAAAGTATATATAGTAAATTTTATTTATCGCATTTTTATTAATTTTGATATTAAAGTGTATCAATTGTAAAAACATCTTGTGTCTTTTTTTCTTACATTAATATTTATTTATTTATATGATTGTGTCACTTATGTGAAATTATAAGAAAGCAAAGTTTGCACATGGTATCAACGCTGCGAATATGATCAATAACTCTGTATATTCCTAGGTGCAGAAGCGCGGAAGTTTCTGAGAAGGTGAGGCAGGTTATTTGTTAAAACGACGAGAGAGTATTAACGCGATAAGTGGATAATGATCGGTTATGAATTCGTGTCTTTCAAGTGCCGCAGGCGCGCTGCCCCACGTTCACCCTTCCGCGCCGATAAGGCAGCGTGGTGGCAAACTTAAGATCCGTTTTTAGTTTGCTCCGGTCTCTCGGGCACTCGGTACCACGGCGATACGCGGCGACGGAAATCACGTCGTCATCGAAAATAAATTCGTGCTCAGCAAAGACTGCGGGCGTTGCTAGCGGATCGGCCGCACGATGAAAGGTAAGCCGAGTGAGCTTCTCTCAGTTTCGCGAGCCCGAGACGGGAATTGTTTGTCTTCAAGACTCATCCGGAGAACTCGGCGCGCTAAATATACGGCCAGTGCGCATACGTGCCTTTGATTTGCATCATCGCGACGTGCACGTGCCGTGCGATGGCTAATTTCCACGGTGTGTAATCTCGCGATGTATGAGCACTCACGTTCCCCGTTTCAAATGTGATTCACTGCGACAATGCCAAGAGATTCATATATAACTGGTCACTGGATTCTTCATTGGTTTCTTCTCTTCTTTTTTTAGCGGAAAAAGCTGTGCTGTGAACTTTTCCTTTATATGCAATCAGTGTTCCATTTTCATTTTACATCTTATCGCAAAACTATGAATGAATTTGTGATGGTAATAAACAGAGGCAAATTAAACCTTATTCTAAATAGGTCACTGTCTTTTGCATAAGATACAATTGATACGTTGAATGATCTTTCCTTTTAATGTACATCATTTATATGTGTTATCTATTACGAAAATCTTAATTATTTTTATATAATCCGTCGATTACAATACGTCTATTGTCAATATAGAGATAATAGATCGTATCTCTATATTGACAATACTATAGATATTCATTTAGTCATCTCATATCATATTTAACGTATATTATATGCTACATGTTTATATATATATTTTTTTTTTTAAATATATTTTTTATATATATGTACACTTCACCCGCAAAAAAATGGGCTACTAAATTTTGTCACAATTTTTTAACATCTTTGAAAAGCGAAAAATCATCGTGTTGAGATGAACCAAAGCTTAAACCAAAGTTTGAACTTTAAGCTTTAATTTGAACTTTGGTTCATCTCAATACGATGATTTTTCGCTGAGTTATCGCTTTTCAAAGATGTTAAAAAATTGTGACAAAATTTGGTGGCCCATATTTTTTGCGGATGAGTATATATATATATATAAGTTGTTTATATACAGATATAAAGCCGTTGCTCCAATTATTACCGGGGTGAAGTAATATATTTTACTATTGATTATTTTATCGAAGATAATCTGAACTTCGTAAAATAAAAGCAAAGTTATCGCATAAAATGTTATAATCTTATCACAATGTGTATTAATACTGTTCCATGCGTTTTACAGCACAAATAATTGTGTAACCGATTCTTAATTCGAGAAAGTAGAGCGAAAAATGCAACCCGACATCGGGAAAAATTGGCGCGAAATCGGTAATGATATTGTTATAATGATAATGTGATACGTTTGCAACGCCTTTTGCTTTATCGCCTTGTTTTAACTATTTTCAATGTCGCGCTTTTATCAATGATGTTTAATGTTAACCGTGACATATTTTGATCTGTAATGCTATTTCGATCATCGCGCGCCTTTCTAATTTGCCTTTTAAAGCGGCGATTAAGCATATGCGCTCATCTCAAGTTCGCTGAGCGAATCGCTTTTGCAGATAATTCTCGCTAATTATGCTTCGCGACGCTATAATGTGAAAACGTGTTATATAAATAACTGCAAACGCAATAATATTCTCATATTACGAATTATAGAATTTCTCGAACGTTCATTTAAATTTAAAGTTATCAAGGAATTTAAAGTTATTCTGCCAGAAATTAGCGATAAGCTGATGTAGAGATTTTTTTTCGTTGCTCAAAGATCTATCTTTTCCTGCCAAGATGCGACTCGCGTCTGTATGTGCATCACGTAGATTTCTAGAGCTTATGTATTCTTAATGCGGTGAACACTTCCATAGTTTAAAAATATGCATTGCGAAGAGGAAGAGGAAAATATTAGTTCACTTGTTTGTATTTAATTGCATTGTATCGGTAACGAATGGGACTTCAATTTCCTTAAATAACACGATACTTAACTACGTTGATAGCAGTCACATTGAACGAAGGTCTGTCTCCGGAAACACATTAAAATTATGCAAATGTCGATTTTCCAACTTGTCAGAGCAGAGTCGGATCTAGATATTTTGTCACCTGAGGCAACATTAGTAATTGGCGCCCTTCCCCCTCCACACACTCACACACAGACACACAAAATAAACATTATGGATCGATTGTTCCAACTTCTTGGTAAGTTAATTAACAGTTAAATCATATGTTTATCTTTGTCTAATTCGAAGAAGAAATAAAGAGAGACGTATGATTTAACTATTAGTTAGCTTACCAAGAAGTTGGAACAACCGGCCCTATATGTTAAACATACCTGATACTTTGGAACCGGGGAAGTAATTATATCAGAATACACAGTCACTAAAAAACACAAAAAACCTTTATTCGTTATTTTAAAACAACTAAAGTTAACTAAATAGCACAAAACATTTAGATGTTTGTATTCTATTTAATGCATCAATCTTAGTATTTATTAGTTTGGCTTCCTCAAAGAGAAAACTTTTTAAGCGATAATAAAAAGCTTCCTCTGAGGAAGCCAAACTAATAAATACTAAGACTGATGCATCAAATAGAATACAAACATCTAAATAATGAGGAGAAGTAATGTGCAAGTTTCTAATTTACACACTTTTTTCTCCTCTTTTTTAGTTTTTGGTCTTCTTTTTTTGCACCTTTAAAAAATGCCCCGAATGTGTCTGTATGTGTGTTTTTTTGCGCGTGTCGATCATCACCAAATTCAATACCAACCTTCTTTTAATGATACTCTATCGATTAAAAAAAAATTCAGCCCGATATCTCAAAATTTGCGGAAGTTAGAGCAACCACGAACATTTCACAAAAAATTCAAAATTTTATAAAAAAAGAACCCCTTTACCGATCATCGCCAAATTCAATACCAACCTTCCTTTAATGATTCGCTATCGATTAAAAAAATCCAGTCCGATATCTCCAAATTTGCGGAAGTTAGAGCAACCACGGATATTTCCCCAAAATTTCAAAATTTTATGAAAAGAAAACCCCTTTACCGATCATCGCCCAATTCAATACCAACCTTCCTTTAATAATTCTCTATCGATTAAAAGAAAACCCAGCCCGATATCTCCAAATTTGCGGAAGTTACAGCAACCACGGACATCCAATCCGTATTAGTTAGCTTAAATAACAGTCTTTTGTTTCGAAATCATTTTGAATCATCTTTTCCTATTTGTACAATGATTACTTGAAACTTAATAACCTACTTCTTACTGAGATCCCTATTTTTTAGCCTTTCTTCTTATTTTCTTTTTATTCCTTTGTAATTGCGCCTATTCTCTATTCTTATCCTATTATACTATCTTCCTCTCCTTTGTCTTTCCTTCTCCTCATTTCCTTTATTCTCTTTCGATAGCTTTCGCAGTATGCTTCCTTTGACTCTGTTTAAATTTTCATCCCATATCTTTCTCCACTTTACTTCCTTATCGCTACCTAGTTCCTCAAACCAGTTTCTTGTCCTATGATATTCTTCCATGTAGTGCTTTATACAATCTTGCCCCGTTCCACAGAATAAACAGCTCCTCTGTTTCTCATCTCTAACCAATATTTGTTTGCTTCCTCCATATTCCCACACCTCAATTTAATTAACAGCCTAATCTTTTCCCCTATTTTTAACTTTTCTAAATTTTCTAACTTTAAATATCTGCGCCCTCTCCCTCCTACTTAACTCCTTGCATGACTGATAATTAAAGTAATTAAGCCAATTCTACGCAATCCCTCTGCAATCACAATCTTTTTCCTGATCTCTGCATTGTTCGAAATACAAATGTGTCAAATTTCGCCAAAGCTCACTTTAGACAACCTAGAATTTGTGTCGGAATTCAGAATAGAATTCTATTTATAATTTTATTATTTATATAATTTTATATTTGCTGTGTAATACTAAGAACAATTAAAGATTCAGAAAATATGCATAATATAAAATATTAAATATATATTAATATATTTTTAACAATTTCGATATAAAATATATATTAAAATACATGCACGTAAAATATGCAGCACAAAAAGTTATAAATAGATCATGTAGAATAGATTCAGGATAGAAATCTGACATGAATTACAGATCGTTTAAACGTGTTTTAAATTGTAAATGGAATTCCATCCTGAATCCTGACGCAAATTGCGGTTCATCTAAAGTGGCCTTAATTCTGCGTAATTCTATACGATTTTGATAAAGTTGCTGCGCTAAGATTTCGCTTACGAGTCGACGACCAACGTAGGGCAATTTTATATGTATCGGTGACACGATACGCCGTTATTGCAGCACCGATTTGCACATCTGCAGCCGCATGTAGGTGCAGCGCAATGACACTAATTATGTATATGTCCTGTTAGCTAATACCGGTTCGAAGAGTTTTACGGGTTCGTTGCAACGAATCGCATCGGATATTGATACTCAAGACGATATCTATGATGTACTCAGTTACATTAGCAGTTGAAACGTGAAAAATTCATCGTTTAAAAAAAATGAGCAAAAAGAGTAGAATTACCGCTGAATTGCAGCGGTTTCCAGGCAAACCAAGATATAATTGCCGTATAACATACACGTAAATATGCACGTGTTACATCCAAGGTTGAGTAGTGACTTAGTAGTTAATTAGTTAAAAGTATGGTAATAAAGTTAAAAAGTTAATAACTTTTAACTCAACTTAGTTAATCTCAAATAACTTAACTTTTATCTTCAACTAATTATTTTTTAAAACACATTAACTTTAACTTATTAACTTCTGAGTTAAAATTTTTTTATCTTTAAACATTAATATTTCCTTTTTCTATAAAATTTTAAACATTTAGAAAAAGCTCAATCGTAATGATGCTTTGCTAGTACAAGACAACTTATATTTCCCTCGAGTTTCAAAAAAAGAGGAAAAAAGAAAAGTTTTTAAAAAGCACTGTTTTACTAATTCAAATTTTATTTAAATAATGTTCAATAAAGGTGTTCTTTTATGATAATATCTACCTAATAGTAACTTTATCTATGTATCTATGTAACAATATCTGAATTTCTTGTGTAATTCTTTTTATGTAATTCCTTAACTATTATTGATTAGTTTTTTATAATTGAAGAAAAAATACATTTTCATATAAAAACAATATTTCTTTGTTATTTCATATATATATATATATAAACTTAATTTACAAATAAAATACTAAATTTATTCGATAATCCATATTGTAATTGTTTTTTCGTTTAGAGTAATTTAATTCTAAAAAATTACATTTTAATTTAATATAAATAATTCTTTTCAAAATTAACTTTTAATCTAACAATAAGTTGATTTAATCTTAACGCAACTTTTAATTAGGTTAGTTTTCTGTTCACACAACTTTTAACGTAACTAATGTCCATTTCCACCAATGTAGATTAACTTTAATCTCGGGTTTAATTTACTCTTTATCTTTTTCTAATTCTTAGAACTAAAAAAAGATTAAGAATAAGTTAAACCGAGATTAAAGTTAATGTACATTGGTTGAAGTGGACATAAATTAATTTTGTAGGCTGTTAACTTTAAACTTAACTAAGTTAACAAAAAAGACTAACTTACTCAACTCTGATTACATCTATGTTATATGGAAGTTATATTCAGTATTTGCTGGGTTAATAATCAGATTTAAGAATGTAAATTTTATTTTTGTAAAAGAACTGGGAATTGCGTAAAAAGAAATAAATTATTTTGTCGCGAGTCTGAACTTTCCACTCTATTGTTTTACAATCTTTTAATTGTGAAATTTTTCGAGATTTAAATTTGATAAAAATCCTTTGTGAGATTTAAAGTTTTCAGGAGAGAGCGTCGAGGCTAGAGTATTTAATTGCTTTTTGTATCATTTTTAATAGATAAATCTTCTATGTGCGGTAATTAAAGTGCTAATTAGTATTGCCATGAATTGCGCGGAAATGTTACATCTTATTATTAGATTTGGTTTGTGGAGCTTGCGGTGTGTGTTTAGATTAGAGCCCAATATAGAGCGATCGATAGAAGCTAATATCTCATCGAAACATTATTAATTTCATACCCCATGGCATTTTGCTTATTTTCAAGTAAAACGAACAATAAACAAAAGAGTAACAAGTACACGTTGCATTGAATTATTTTATAGAATAATTTATAGATTAATTTTATGTGTGGAACGTATTCTTCGTGGCTTAACCCTTTGCAGTCCAAATAATTTCTCACAAATCAACGAAGATTAAATATCTCATCCTTAATTTAATTTAACTAGCAGTATTATTTAGAAAAATTTACGGAGATTACAAAAATATAGTTTGCTTATTATAATAACGTTCTATTATACTTCTTCACATGGTTCTCCAAGCATTCGAATCAGTATATGATTCGAATGCTTCAAGAAAATGCGAAGAAGCATCATGGAACGTTATGTCGAATCCAATTGAACATAGAATTGCAAAGGGTTAATTAAAGATTTTTTAGTAAAAAAAATTAATGCGTCCATATTCTTAAATACACTTTCTTGTTTTATATCAAGTGTTACATGTCCTCTTTCAGGTCTCGTACCGTTGGACTCTGTTCAAGAGGCCATGGGTTCCATGGGTCCATGGCACATCGTTATCGCCGTGGCGATTTCCCTCGTCAAATTTCCAGTAGCTTGGCATCAGCTCTCCATCGTATTTCTTGCACCACCCACCAATTTCTCGTGCATCGCCCCTTTATCAGCAACTAACAAATCCATAATAATGAAATGCGAGGTTGATGTTGGAAATGGCACTATAGAAGAATGTACTGACTTCAGATACGATAAGCGAATATTCCGAGAAAGTATTATAACGCAGGTAAATTGGTATGATTTTTTTAAACGTAATTTTCTCTTATATAGATTTTTTCCGATCAATTTACAATTATGAGAAAATATTCCAATTTAGAATACATAAAGAAAAATATCCTGAGTATTTTGTCAGGCATGCCTGCTGTCAGAGGAGGTCCGAATCAGGCCTAGAAACGGTATCTTTAAATAGGGCTGGCATAAATTTACTTTATCAGGACCGCATAAGGCCTAGATGGTGTACTTATAAGGATATATCGTAACTTTACCTGATTAGGTCCGTGTCAGGTCTAGATATGGCATCCGTATATAAATAATATGCCAGAATTTTACCTGATCGGATCCTTGTAAGGTCTAGATACGGTATTCGTGTATTTGCAATTTTTAATCTTATTATCAATTTCTTTAAAAATATTGCCAAACTATGAAGAACAAATTATATATAATTTACATATACAGGATAGACCAAATGAGTCTATAATGGGAAAAATCTCGAAATAGAGGTTAGATACAGCAAAATGTTTCAGACAAAAGTTGTACGGTTTCGAGGGGCACATAAGATGGTGTCATTAGTTTGACCTTGAATAGTTGCTAGAAGGTCACGTGAAGGTTACCTTCAATTTTTTAAATGAAACTGCCTACTTTTTATTGCATATTCTTGTAGCTTATGTCAAGGGCTTTCCAAAACACTATAATTAAATGTTTTTTCGTCAAGTATTTTTCGAGTTATGAGGCTTGAAAGTTACAGTATTTTGACATAAAATACAAAATATCTTGTAAAACATTAAGTTTTCGGTAATGTTACCTTAATACTTTTATGCACAGAATAATGAGACGAATTGGTATGAAAAAAAGACGGTTGCTTTTAAGAAAAAATATGTAATTTCCAACATCCATCTGCATATTTTTCTTAAAAGCAACCATGTCTTTTTTTCATAC
>NJRP01000297.1:13146-45289 GCA_003063835.1 Aphaenogaster floridana
ACCTTCATGTGACCTTCAAGCAATTATTCAAGGTCAAACTAATGACACCATCTTATGTGCCCCTCGAAACCGTACAACTTTTGTCTGAAACATTTTGCTGTATCTAAGCTCTATTTCGAGATTTTTCTCATTATAGACTCATTTGGTCCCTGTATATAATTTTCTTCTGTGGCATATGGTCAGGTACCAAAATCTCAGGTTCGTTTTTTATATACTCTAATTTTTTAAAACTGAAGTTATAATAAGGTCTTTTTTAATCTATATATTTAAAAAATCAATAGAATCTATTTGAACGGCTTTTGATTACAATATTAATGTTCCTTTTTTATAGTTACATTATATGTGACAAATAATACTATACATAATCGTAAATAAAATAAAAACAAAGGGTTCTCACCAGGGCTGTGCCTCCTACAAAAATTCGAGTTAACTTAAGTTTAATATTAATTATATAATGTTTATAATGTTTAAAAATATTAAAAATAAATATTTTTTGCCAATTAGATTTCTAGCACTAGTTTACCCACTTTATCCCTTATTAATGCGATATCTAAATGTAAGGAAACTATAAGGATCACATACGATGTCCCTCACTTGGTCCGTATTAGGTAATCTTTTCAGGTTCTGATCATGCGCTGCGTTATTTTCGGGTCAGGGCCATATTAAAATTACCTGACTCGGATCTGACCAAAAAGCAGGCATTTTTATTTGAATCTGATTATTACCTTACCAGAATTTCTACTCGGGTGTATATGAATAATATAATTATATTAATATTAATCTTTTCAGTGGGACTTAGTATGTGATAGAGAGCAGTTAGCAAATTTTGCACAAACTTGCACAATGTTTGGTGTGCTCGTTGGTAATTTAATTTTCAGCATGATGGCTGACAGGTATGTTAATCTAAAGTTGTATAAATATAACAGAAACAAGGATATAATTTTATAGGTCAATACAAAATATACCTTTTTTTTATTTTACTAATACTAATGAAATTTACTTATTTCTATTTACATAGAATTGGCCGAAAGAAACCGTTGATGATCGCAATCGCGTTGCAATCGGTAACAGGATTTGCGAGTGCATTCGCACCGTGGTACGAATTGTTCCTGGTACTCAAATTTATTTGTGCCGTATCTACCGGCGGAACGATGCTCGTTAGCTTTGTTTTACGTAAGTCAAGCGCAACGAAGTCACATAATTTACGAAACTAATCAATCAAACGGTTGCAGTTATGGAGATTGTTGGAGTCGAATGGCGATCGATTATGTCGGTTCTCTTCCACGTGCCATTTTTACTCGGACATGTAATGAATCCCCTGATATCTTATTTGACACTTACGTGGTACGGATTCCAAATGGCCGTCTCAATACCGTCAATTTTCTTGTTAGCATACTACTGGTACGTAGATAAATTATGTACGCTGTTATAAAGCGAAATAAGAGATGTTTTTAAAACAGATTCGCGAAGTGTTAACACCGAGGAAACAATTATTAAGAGAATGTTTTTGCAAAATAGGATTATTCCGGAATCACCGAGATGGCTACTAGCTATGGGCAGACAGAGACAGGCGGAACGAATTTTGCTGAAGGCTGCCGGACGAAACAAGATACCGGTGGAAAATGTAAAGCTAGCGCTTGAAACTTATGAGAATCAGGCGGCAGTTCGACGCGCGAAAAGCAATGAGAAATACAATATCACGCATTTATTTAGAACTCCGAATTTGAGACTGAAAACTATATGTGTGAGCGTCAACTGGTTCGTCTGCGGTATCTGCTTCTTCGGATTGGCACAATACATGGGTCATCTCGACGGCAATATATTCATTAACGTCGCAGTTTCTGGTAACATTCGACAGTATATCTTCGGATTGCATTAAATTCTGTATGTTGACGAAACATTTGTGTGATTTACAGCCGCCATGGAAATACCTGGAACTATAATAGTACTATTTCTGATATCGCGAGTTTCGCGTTTAAAAATTTTGATGGGCGGGAACGTCTTGTCCGGCGTGAGTTTACTTCTGATAACTCTTATAAATAACGCAAACGTTCGGATATTTTTAGCTTCGCTAGGCCTTGTGGGTATGGCTATTAGCTTTCCCACAGTGTACCTATATAGTGGCGAAGTATTTCCGACTGTCGTGAGAAATGTTGGCGTTGGTTTGGGAAGTATCTCTGCCAGAATTGGAAGTATGATTGCACCGTACATTGCTACAATGGTAATTTGTAATGTGCATATTGTATATAACTTTAACTAATATTTTTACAATGAAATAATTTTATATTAGTGACTAATGGCCATTTCTACCAATGCAGATTAACTTTAATCTCAGTTTAACTTACTCTTTATCTTTTTCTAATTCTTAGAACTAGAAAAAGATAAAGAGCGAATTAAACTGAGATTAAAGTTAATCTGCATTGGTAGAAATGGACATAAGAGTGTCTTATTTTATATCTATAAATTACGAGTTATCGTTTTAAAATTAAAGAGATGTAATGATTTATAGGGCGCTATTCAACCTTGGCTGCCTCCAGTAATATTTGGCTTAGGGCCAATAATAGGTGCTATATTGTGTTTCTTTTTACCGGAAACAATGAACTGTGAGTTACCAGAGACAATAGAAGACGCCGAAAATTTTGGAAAGTATGAAGTTATAAATATTAAAAGACTTCTATTAGTGTTCCAATTTTGTTAATATGCAATAAATTTTTTATCTTTCAGGAAAAGATCCGAGGAAGAACATTGACAAGATTGATGTACGATATATGCACTTGGTTGCATAATAATTTTCCATAATTGAATATCACATAGAAATATAATTTAGTACGGCACGTTAAGTTCAACTATTCAAGATATTCTATGTGTCAGTATTTTTTAACAAATCTATACAAAAGATTGGTATAACCTTTTAATATATTATAATAATGAAATATTATACCTAAAAGAAAAGAGAATTTTCATACGTAATTTGTAATATTTATCATATATCTATGGTGTGTGGACAAACAAATATAAGTCAAAATCCAATAATTTGAAAAAAGCACGTTATAAGTTTTAACATTGATACTTTTTTTATTTTACGGCAATTACCCTAACAATATCGGGTATAAAGCTAACAGAGATTTTTACTTATATGAGTACTGTGTTATACAGTATTGGTTTATAAATTATACTAATGTATTCTTCAAAAACATGGTCTTTTTGTAGTTATACTGCATAAGATAATTCTAATATAACGGTAATTTAACAGAAATGAGTTATACTGTTTAAATCATTAGTTCATAAAAATATCTGTAGTTATGACTTTGACTCATTTTCGCAAAATTCTGACTTATACTCGTTTGTTCACACATCATAGATATATACATACGACACATGGTACCAATGTTTTGTACAACACAGCGAATTTTACATAACAATTATATATTTATATAATGTACATTGCATTTTGTGATAACATATGATTATACAAATGCTCAACAATAATATATCGCTTCTTAATGTTAAATTATTATAAAGATATCTCGCGATTGTGTTCTCTGAGATTCGAATATGCAACAAAATTTTATTCGTTGCTGCACAATGTCTAATTGATATACAATCAATATATTTTTCTAGTAAAATTCTTATATTAATATTACAATTTTGATATAGACGAAGTGTTTTTGTACATAATTATTATAATTCTATAGCTATATGACATTATATTACACATAAATATTAATTATATAGTTAAAATAAAATTAATATCAATTATATAATTAATAATATTATATAATTAATATATAATTAATAATGTATAATAATATAATATGTTAATAATATATAATTAATATTATATAATTATATAATTATTATTAATATTAATAAATATTGATTATATAATTAAAATAAAATTATATAATTAATATTATAATTATTATTAATATTATTTAATTATAAAAATTTTTAAAGATATTAAAAAATAATGTTGGAACATTTGCAGAAGACTCTACATTGTTTTCCATTAGAATGTTTTTGTTTCTAAGTAATGGTTATATGCAATTATAAAAAATTCATTTCATTAAACATTAATCATACAGATCTTATCACGAATATACATATATTAAAAAACTAAAAATAATTCGAGATATAATATATCGCTTGCGTAAAAGTGAATGTGATAGAAATCTTTATACAACGAGACTTCGTCATTCACAAAAATTGCAATCCCCCACTTATAATGGCATACTTACATAAAAAATAAGTAATAAATAGGACCAAATCAGCCTTTTATGAGTTTCATACGTCAGCGTTACAGCAGGTAGGATATCTAGATATTTCTTCGTAACAAAGTGCAAAGTTCTAAATAACGTAACGCTGATATTATATAACACTATCTAACTTGTTTGTCCCAAATAAAGTGCTTTGTTGGGCAACACATTCACGATGTTATTAGTTCGTTTATGCATTGCGTCGATCATTTGATTGCTATACTTAACGGTGTTACTTAAAGATCCTAGCCAGGAGGACACGAGACTCTTTGCGGGCGTTTTCGAAGACGTCAAGTTATACGTTGTGCCTAAACAAATTTTATATTACATATACGCGAGATATACTGGCGTTATCATCCATTAAATAATATAACTTTTTGTAAGGAAACTTTATGCAAAAGAAATGAGCGAAATAAAACTCACCTATTAGAAATTTAATGATTGCCTTATTTACGGCATCCGGTTTTTCTTGATGCGGAAAATGCTGCGCTTCTGATATGACTTTAACTCTGGACACTTCCACGTGTTCGGAACTTTGAATGATGCTCTCTATCGTTACGAAAGGATCCATATTTCCGATTAGAAGTAGCGTTTTGTTATCAATCTGTTCGCCACTATCTATATTCAGTTTTGTGAATGGAAGATTGCGATAATAATTAATCGGTCCTGTCCAGTCCTCTACAAAACATTATTTCGATTTTTTGAATATGAACAATGTAAAAAACGAATAACATATAACGCAAAGATTTTAATTTACCTTTTCTACTGAAGGCATATTTATACGCCTCGACATAGCTTTTCTCTATGCCATTCTGAGATATTTGAAGATGTTGAAATATATCATTGATAATAGATAAGTCCTCTTTAAGCGCATCTATTTCTGGCAAAAATGGTAATCTGCTGAAATGTAGCCATCTGGAATGCCATATCGTTTACCATTAAAATACATAAATATAAAATTTTACACATTTAAATAGCATTTTCCGACGAAAGTCTTCACGAATCTTCGTGAACGCGATTTCAAAGATATACCTACTTTCTATCTAACGCGGAATTTCCGGATACTCTATTCCAATAGAAATTGGGATGTGGACTCGAAATAGCTACGAACTTATAAACGAGATCTCTGTGTAGGGCGGCCATGTACCACCCCAGGAGTCCTCCTAGGTCATGACCGATTATACTACACGTCTTCACACCGAGAGTCAAAACGAATTGTTTCAACTCATCTATTAAAATTTCGACTTTGTAAGATCGCCTGTTGAGCGGTTTGTCGCTGTCGCCGAATCCCTTTAAATCTATAGCCACTACCCTAGAACAGCATTAAAAACATGAGCGTCATCACATCAGTACACTAACGTGCGTTCTAAAATATTTTATTTTGTAAATATAAATTATTAAACGCACCTATAGTGTTCCGCGAGGCATGGAATCTGTTTCCTCCAAGTTAACCAGCAATCCGGGAATCCATGTAATAATAACACGAGCGGTTTACACTTGTCTCCTGCTTCCACATAATGGAATTTAACACCCTACAGAAAAAAGAACGTATTAAAAAAGCAAAAAAATTTTTTTAAATATCCAATTTATATCAATTCGTTTATGAGAACGTTCATTTCATTAAATTTAAAATAGAAAGCAAGTTTTATAGATATACTATAAATGATCCTATAAAGAGATCCCCTTCATGAGATTTCGTTTTGCAGTTCAGTGAATACAATAGAGATATGCCGCAATTATGATAGTGTATCGTACGTATCGAGAAATGAAATTAAATTACATCAGACTCTCGTGTATATATAAATTCTCTTTTATGATTTGTAATTTTCCCCATTAGTGACGGAGGGAATCCTCTGTTTTCCAGACTAAACAATTTGATATCGTTGCAATTTTTCAAATCTCCCGATAAAAAGAGACAGACAATGAACTTGTAGTTAGCGAATCCGCAGCATTTCTCAATTGGATTACATTGCTAGACGCTAATTTTCCGCGAAAAAGTTCAAAACACGCGACGACTAGCGAAAGAATTTGTTTAAAAATGTATTGAATATAAAAATATTTTGTATGTAATTATTATAATTAATAATCCGCAATAAAGTTCCAATATATTTTTAAGAAAAGCCAATTGTACTTTGGACTTCCTCACAAAAGTTGGTACTTATTAAAGAAAATTATTATATAATATATAATATATAACATTAATATAATTATTACGTAATTTATTATATATAATTTATATTTAAATTATATTTAACAAATTATGTAATAATTATATTAATATTTATATAATAATAATTTTCTTATATGAAAACCCGGGGGGAAAAACAAGGAATATCAGTTTTATTAAAAATGAGATATGGTCGCGCGCGCACATCATTTTGTGTTAAGGATGTATGTCAGACTTTAAAAGATAACAGCATTGCCATAACATTTTGCTAAGATGTTTAATAATGTATTTCGTTCCTACATATGAAATTTGAAGTCAATTTACCGTATCGTTTTCAAGAAAATTATTATCATGACGTCTGTAAGACGTAATATAGACGTCTTACAGACAGTTAAAATAATAATTTTCTTGAAAACGAAACGGTAAATTGACTTCAAATTTCATATGTAGGAACGAAATACATTATTAAACATCTTAGCAAAATATTATGACAATGCTGTTATCTTTTAAAGTCTGACGTAAAACGTGTTTATTACGTCTTACAGACGTTATAACAATAATTTTCTTGAAAACCATACGATAAATTGACTTCAAATTTCATATGTAGGAATGAAATACATTATTAACATCTTAGCAAAATATTATGGCAATGCTGTTATTTTTGAAAGTCTGACATACATCTTTAAACTGAAAAAAATGTAAAAATAATATTTTATTTATACTATATGCGCGAGAGCGCTTAGTCGGTATGGTAGAGAGCTGTCAGTTCGTGAAAACATTTACTTACATGAAAAGTTCTATATGTTATATGTACAAAATGAACACTTTCCACTGTTCGGAATATGTGACGAAACAACACTGAATCATCGAAATTAAGATTGAAAGCCTAGAAAAAAACCATTTGTCTGACTACCTTTTATGCGAATGTGTGCGTGCGATATTGATGTAGTAGTATATAGTGATGTATCGATGTTTCGTAA
This sequence comes from Aphaenogaster floridana, assembly GCA_003063835.1. Lineage (NCBI taxonomy): Eukaryota > Metazoa > Arthropoda > Insecta > Hymenoptera > Formicidae > Aphaenogaster > Aphaenogaster floridana. The sequence goes on from NJRP01000297.1 coordinate 20,550, forward strand.
ATCGTATTTATGTATTGTAAATCGGTCGGTAAAGTCGTCTCTCGCGTCGGAGTTTGGTCTTCACTCCAGGATCCCCTTAAGAGATACTACAAACATCAATGATACTACATTGGGTATAAGAGAAATAACAAACTTTACAATTCATTTTACTCAAAAGTATAAAACTGACATTCCTTGTTTTTCCCCCCGGTTCTTCATATATAATAATAATAATTTTCTTTAATAAGAAAAAATTACTCTATTTATACAGGGTAGGGCATTTAACTATCTTTGAAAATACGTGTCATAGCAAAAAATATTTTAGATAAAAGTTGTTTCTTTCGAAGAGGAGAAAAGATAGAGATACTAATTTGACCTTGATGTAGGAGACAAAGTTATATAAAGCCAAAGGTTACCACCAGTTTTTTAAATGGAATTATATGATTACATAATATGATTCCTCTAGTTATTTTGCATATAAAAGTATTAAGATGAAGTTATAAAAAATGAACAGTTTACGAAATATTTTATATTTTGTTTTGACATATTTTAATATGAAATATAAAATATCTCGCAAACTATTCATTTTTTGATAATCGTATCTTAATACTTTTATACACAGAATAATGAGATGAATCAATTGGTATGAAGAAAATACACAGTTACTTTTCAAAAAAATATGTAATTGTACATTGCAAATTCCATAATTTTTTTTTAAAACATCTGTATGTTTTCTTCATACCAATTGATTCATCTCATTATGTGCATAAAAGTATTAAGGTACGTTTACCAAAAAATGAATAGTTTGCGAGATACTTTATATTTCATATTAAAATATGCCGAAACAAAATATAAAATTCTCGTAAACTGTTAATTTTTTGATAACTTTATCTTAATACTTTTATATGCAAAATAACTAGAGGAATCATATATTATGTAAGGAAAATCATATAATTCCACTTAAAAAACTGGTGGTAACCTTTATATGGTCAAATTAACACCTCTATCTCTTTTTCCACTCTTCGAAACAAACAACTTTTATCTAAAATATTCCTTGTTATAACATTTATTTTCAAAAATAATAGCTTGTAACACTTTAAATGCCCTATCCTGTATATATGTATAATTTATATTTAAATTATTACCTTATTTATATTTAAATATATATATATATATACAGGGTGAGTCATTTTAATCGATGCAGGCAAATATCTCGAAAAATATGGAAAATACGCAAAAATATTTCAGACAAAAGTTGTACGGTTTCGAGGGGCACATAAGATAGTGTCATTAGTTTGACCTTGAATAGTTGCTTGAAGGTCACGTGAAGGTTACCTTCAATTTTTTAAATGGGAACCCCAATTTTTTATTGCATATTCTTGTAGCTTACCTCGAGAGCTTTCCAAAACACTATAATTAAGTATTCTTTCATTAAGAACTCTTGGAATTATAAGGCTTGAAGGTTCTAGTATTTTGACATAAAATACAAAATATCTTGTAAAACATTAAGTTTTTGGTAATGTTACCTTAATACTTTTATGTACAGAATAATGAGACGAATCAATTGGTATAAAAAAAATACATGGTTACTTTTAAGAAAAAATATGTAATTTGCAACATACATCTGCATACTTTTTCTTAAAAGCAACTATGTCTTTTTTTCATACCAATTGATTCGTTTCATTATTCTGTGCATAAAAGTATTAAGGTAACATTACTGAAAACTTAATGTTTTACGAGATATTTTGTATTTTATGTCAAAATACTAGAACCTTCAAGCCTTATAATTTCAAAAGTTCTTAATGGAAAAATACTTAATTATAGTGTTTTGGAAAGCTCTCGAGGTAAGCTACAAGAATATGTAATAAAAAATTGGGGGTTCCATTTAAAAATTTCAAGGTGACCTTGCATTTTTATGGAAAAAAAATGTTTAGTCAATTTTTATTATTGCAATTTGTTGCCGATTAGAAACTGATAAATTTTTGTTTATGACTTTTTTGTCAGATTATTGTAAGTGCCTTAAAAATCGTGGCGACCGTTATGAGGACCACCCTGTATATAAATAGGGTAATTCTCTTATTCATATGTGTCAATACTTCAGAGAATGAATCTAAAACAAAAAGGAAATATCATACAAACGTTTAGGCCTTTATTCTTGAAGTTATAAAGTTAAAGAAAATACTCAAAGTGCTTACCCCTTTTATCACGTCTTATTACACATTTTATACATGTGATATTATATATCATATATTACGATTTTAAAATCTACTATAGTATTAGTAAATATTAGATCACGCCACACAGAATTGAAGTATCGACGTATAATTAAGAATCCTCCTATTTACACGTTTATTTATGTCCCAGGTCACATCTCCAAATCTGTCTCAATACTTGTTATCAGAGCTCATAATTAATTATATCGAAAAAACAGAGACAAGCTGCAGCATATCGCCCTAAAAATATCCGTTTATCAATACGTGCAACGTGTTTATTGTTTACTCGTCTTTGTCGCTTGCACTTAATGTCGCAAGATGAGCCCCTCGTACGACTTCGCATCAAGTTCAGATATACTTGTATCGATTACATTGCAAAAATTAGATACGGCTGTCAGTCCCTCGTCTTTTAGACAGGGCAATAATACGAACATACAAATGATGTCATTAGAGACAGTCGAAGGCGAGATCTTCAGCGCAAGAATGAGATAACGTTGCAAGATAACTATGCGATTAAAGAATACAATTATGTAACAATTGTGCTATTTATAATCTCGCAAGATAAGCAGAACATCTCTATAAATTTATAAATAAAGAACCTATTCCTCGCGATCATTCCTATGTTTCAGGAGATATCTGATATTCTTATCGAGTATGTGTTTCCGGAGGGCAATCTTGGAGTTGCGAGGGAGCAAAGGTGCGAATTTTTCCAAATGATTCTTAGGCCGTGAATCTCGTGTTGTGACACTGACAATGAGAGAAAAATATACGATATTTGTAACTATAATGGCATAGTAAATGATTATTAGTTAGAAATATTATTTTTATAGTAAGTGTTACCATTATGTTGGTGACAATTACAATATAAGCATAGTATAAGTGACCTATGTAAAATTTTTTCCAATAATTATAATCATTTGAAGTAAAAATATAGTAAAATAGAATATATGGAATGGTAAGAGAAATTAACTATTTTATATAGTCAATACAATTGGAATATTTGACAAATATTGGTATGGGTAACTATATTCTTATAGCATGCTTTACTATACATATGGTAATAATAACAAGGGAAATATGATAATTATAAATCTGTGTTTAGTCTGCTATATTTTGTATGTTTAAATGAACTATAAAGGTATAATTAAAATTGAGAACGGGTCAAATACGGTCATAGCAGATTTTAGTGCTCAATAATATTTTATGTGTAATTTTTCTAATTCTTTAAACTACGCGCCGTTACTGTCGGACTTGAAACGCAGCTCTTGAAACCAGAATAGTAATATCACAATGATACTGATGCTAACAAGCATCTATAAGATCCCCCCTTCCCATCCCGAAAAACTGTAAAGAAATTGATGTAAAGAAAGATGGGGAGGGGGGATCTTATAGATGCTTGTTATCATCAGTGTATTATTGTGATATTACTATTCTGGTTTCAAGAGCTGCGTTTCAAGTCCGAAAGTAACGGCGCGTAGTTTAAAGAATTAGAAAAATCACACATAAAATATTATTGAGCACTAAGGTCTGCTATGACCGTATTTGGCCCGTTCTCGATTTTAATTGTGTTATACAATTCGCAGTCTTGTCAATTCTATATATAAAAATATGTTTGAGATCAAAAAATTAACTATAATAAAATATAGTGAAATTATTGTTATTTCAATCATTTTTTTCTCTCAGTGCACCAGCGCGGCGGCGTTATCAAGAGTCACGGCAGATGGTACACGCCGTATCTTCTGTATCTTGTATACAGGATCTGATTCCGCCACGTGTGATTCACCACTCACCTTGATCTTTACGTAGGAATGCGTGCCGAGGCTGTTGTCGACAAGGCACGGCGGCGGCTGGTCCCGCTGCCGCAGCATGAAGAACTTCTTGGGGTCCCATACCCATCTGAGGAATCGTCGTGCTATCAGGTACAGGCCATAGACGAAGGACAGGATATGCAGCTCGATAGTCTCGCGCGTTGAAGCGCGCACGATTTTGTCATCCGCGGTGACCATGATCGTGCGACCGTGGGGTGATTTCGTGAGATCTGCGCAGCGACAACGGCTTGTTCCTCTCACGATACCACTCGAAATCTCGCCTCTCTCCGTACAAACAATCGGGGCTCGAGTGGAGCTCGCAGGCAGTCGACACGTGCGCGTCGCCACGCGGGCAAAACAGAGTGCGAGATCACGTTCTGAGCCGCACTCGGCGAAGAGTCGCCAATCGTATTCCACTACTCGAGCGTGCTTGCATACAACACACGCGCGCGCGATTATCAGAATCTTTCGGCAGCCATATGCGATCGAACCATATACAATTGATCCGGAGACAGTTGCTTCTTTTCTTAGTTTAGTGGTACCTGTCTTCTTTCGAAGATCAATACGGCCAATGAGACACGCTTCTTTTTCTTCTTAGTTTAATGGCATTAGTCTTCTCTCGAAGGTCAATACGGCCAATGAGACACAGTCGCTTCTTCTTCTTCTTCTTATTTTAATGGCATTAGTCTTCTTTCGAAGATCAATACGGCCAATGAGACATCTGTTGAATACAGCGCTTTTAATTATAAGACACGATATCTTCGATCTCGGAGACCGCGATACAGTGCTGACGAAGTAGCGATCGCTCGAAGGACACGATACTACCGATGGCGAGATGCCGTATCAATAGCTTCCGGATCACGCGGAGACTTTTATACATATATCACTTGCTTCCCGCCGAGTAATGCAACGAATTTCTCCACAGATCGGTATCTGGCGCCTCGTGAGACTCGTCCGCCGTCCGCCAAGTATAGACTGTCTCGCGACTGTGGAGAAGATATCACTGATCGAACTTTTTGTGCGTTGCGAGCTCAGAGGCCATGAGGCGACGAGGTATCTCCTTATCGGATCTCTATCCTCGATGGAAAGGCGTATCCGAAAGCTGTCTTATCTGGCGACGTGCTCCAAAATTTTCAAACTTTGGCTATCGCTTTTTTTTCATAACGATACCTGATGTAGGCCCATTTTTTCCGACTTCAGTTACTTCGCACTGAGAGGACGAGCAAAGAATAAGAAATTATCAAACTATAACAAATCATCTTCGATCAGCTCCCTAAAGAGTTTTTCCAGGATGAAACCGGAGCAAGAAGGAGACTTATGCGTTGTATTAAAAAAATCTAACTCTGATAAGAAAAATAAAGAATATGAAAATAAAGGAAATAAAGAAGTACGATATTTCTCATTTTGCTCCAATTAATTTGATTTCCGTATATCTCTACTGTACAATTCATTTTCTTGAATTAAAATTATCTCCGAATATTTTCTTTTACCTTTCTCGGAGTATTCTGTATTGTACATGACGAAAAGTATGAGTCAATAATTTTACGAAGATTTTACTCATTTTTTATCACAGACCGGAAGATGCGATAGCGATTTGTACTAAAAAGGAATTAGTTTCGTGTGTTATATATATATCAAATAGTACAATTCTAAAATCTTAGAAATTTCATTTCATCATTTTGATCTCCAAGTCATTTCCTCACTTTCGTTTCGTCTCATCGTATTCTGCTTAATGGTTTTCTCTTAACTGCCTCTTTACAAGGAAAGAGAAGTGAGCCTCGGATTGTCAGCTGACCGCTGTTGAACTGTGGACTTGTACCCGCGCTGTCTCATTTTAACTCATTCTACTTCGGTGTGACGTGCACGGTAGTGTGACAACACTTATCTATGTTTTCGAAGTACGACGCGATTACGCACCATTTAACAAGCGTCGTGACACACGCGTTTGGGAACTGAATAATCAATAGAACTTCTACAGAACACTATCTTAAGCTCGGATCGTTACGTATCTCTCCGTATCTTATCTCTCAGTCTACAAACATCACTGATACGAACGCCTTTTTTTAACTACGCAGAAAAAATAGAGACCACGTAATTAAGGATGGGCAAAAATCGATCGATGAATTCAGCATCGGCGATAATTTTGTTCGAAAATCGATAATCTTTCCGATGTTTCCAAAGCCGATTATTCCCCACGCCGATAGTTTTTTTCTTCGGTGTTTGACTTTATTACTGGAGATTTTCTTACTAGGGACTTTTTCTTTCTTTTTTTTTTACTTTTCTTTGCTTGTGTTCCAGTAAATTACTATAATTGCACCACTCAGGACCGATTTTCCAACTTCTTGGTAAGCTAATTAACAGTTAAATCATATGTTTATCTTTGTCTAATTTGAAGGAAAGACAAAGAAAGACATAAGTTGAGCTTCTTTCATCCCCGAAGAGGCTCCTTCTGAATCATCTGATCCTATAAGCGTGGTGACTCAACTATTTGAGTCGGATATCCAATTGGGGTTTAAGAAGAAGAAGAAAGAAAGACATATGATTTAACTATTAGTTAACTTACCAAGAAGTTGGAACAACCGGCCCTCAGCAATCTCAGCATGCAGGATTTCTAGTAATTTACTAGAACGCAAGCAATTCAGCAGGAAAACAAGTACCATGTGCCGCTGGCTTTATTGTTAGCCCAATATTTCATGTATCGCACGACAAGTTTTTTAAACATTTTGATTAGCTGCTGAATAGAGAAATTCTCAATCTCTATCTTGTAGCCAATCAACATGTTTAAAAAATTTGTCGTGCGACACATGAAATATTACCCCTGGTCCACAATAGGTGTCGCTGCATATTTCATTGAAAAATTTATTAGATTATTACTCCAATACTTGATTAGATATTAGTTTATGAAAAACAAGGAAATTAATCGATTCTTTCGATTCTTTCAAAGAAAAAAAATCGATCACACAAAACGATATTTTCTGCGATCGATTAATCGGGAGCCGATGCTTTTTTTGCCGGTACCCATCCCTACACGTAATCGTATTATTTAAATCCGTTTATTTCGAGTTTGCACGTGTAGCTCTGCTTTATCGACGCGGTCGATAGACTTAAAATGCCGACAAACAGCGCGATCATTTATCGACGATGAATAATCGTAAAACTGTCAATAGCTTGTAATTATGGGGTCATAATAAACTTGAAGCAAGACAGTAGTTTTTTTCCGAGCATAAAAAGGAATAGATTTTCGCGGGATACTTGCGCAAAAAAAAGTTGGCAGCGGTGGGATTCGAACCCACGCCTCCTGAGAGACTGGTGCCTTAAACCAGCGCCTTAGACCGCTCGGCCACGCTACCAATTGCTATGATGAACTGTTGCAGTCCTATTTTCCTGGGTATATACGGGGTCATAATACCTTACTACATGAACTTAGGCGTTTATTGGGGCATACGTGAAGTAAATGCATATATATGCTTCGATATGTGCGTAGCTTCATGTTGAGACTAACTCCGTATATGTGTATTATTATATTGTATTCAAGAATTTAATGCGGGAATGAAATAAATCTATAAGCTCTCCGTTTTAAATATAAAATCGTTTTTACATAAAACGGAGTCATTAATTTTAGAGGCTTATCTCATTCCCTTAACTGGATCTTTCATTTTGTAAAATTATCCACGAATTATTCTCTCATCGAATGTTTTCTAAACGTTACGGAACGTCTATTTCGATTGTGGAATTTGCGAGAATGTCTATATCAGAAATAATTTTGAAGTTGATTAGTAAATTATCTCTAATTGTTGAGGAACGATTAAACGATTCTATTTCTCTCATTTGGTCATAAATGATTAGAATTATTTGAAACTGAATGACGATCGTGTTATCAGTTTGTTGGTTGCATACAGTAGGCAGTAGCGTAATGAATGTTTCAAACACCTTCGACACAAAGAAGATTTAATAGTTCTTTAGTTTGTATTTTCGATAACGTTAATCTTAAACATCGTTCGCCTCATTTCTGTGGGTTCTACGACAAAGCAATAATGTATGGAAACACACGCATATGCTAATAAAATAACACGACTGAATCGCGAAGCAGGACAGATGACTTCTTTGTTCAACTCTCGAAGGCCATATCTTTGCCAAAGATTTTACAATCAAATTTTTACTCTAATTCTATCTATATTTAATTTCTGTAGATATCATTGAAAAAAAATTTCCATTCTCTCGCGAAGTCCATACAGTAGGATCCCTGGCTACACCACTGCCATCGTGGGCGTAGATATCACATAGATTAAACAAAGACTGTCGCCGGGCGGGGCTTTCGATCGGCGCGCGTCGCGCATGCGTCGCCGGCGCGGCGGAATTTCGACCCGCGTCACGTCGACGTAACCCCACGGCGAGCGACGCGCGCGCGAATTTTGTACGTGTGTGTATTTATGTGTATGTATGGTGGAGCGTCGAGTGTTTCGTTACGCGCCTCGTCCGCTCGCCGTGTACTCGGCAAGAGAAAGAGAGACGAGTGTGCGTCCCCATTTTCTTTTTTTTCCTTCTGTTCGCGCGCTGCGTCGGCCATTTTGCCGTGACCGGCTTAATATGCGCCGCTTATTTTCTCCGCTCGCGCTCGCCTGTAACTCTATATCCGCGCGACGAGGCGCAATTGTCGCGCCGCTTCTTTGTCCTCTCGCTGGGCTAGTCCGGAGGGCTCGTGTAACCGGGGAGCCCCCCGCGCAGTTAGGAGTCGCCGCGGCCGGACGGCTCTCGTTCTCGCGGATTAGTCATCGAACGGTGGACGCGATCGACGATCCGCACGCCGCCGCTGTCGGCGACAGGTGGCCCTCACAAATTGAAAATTAATCCAATCAGATCGCGCGCTCGAGTCTCTGTCTGTTGTTTGGACAGGGTGCGAACATAGGATTTCCTCCATGAACAACGTGCGATCGTGTGATGGAACACATTCACGTCATCCTGAACCCATTCACGTTCATGCGAAACACCGCGGCGTTTAGGATTAGATTGAAATTGAATCAACATTCTTAAAATACTTTGTTTCTTAGCGGAGCTTATCATCGGCTAACGTCCATTTCCACCAATGTAGATTAACTTTAATCTCGGTTTAACTTACTCTTTATCTCTTTCTAATTCTTAGAACTAAAAAAAGATAAAAAGTAAATTAAACCGAGATTAAAGTTTATCTACATTGGTGGAAATGAACATAAGTGGCACATAGAAAAACATAAGCAGTAAGGAAATGGACATTTTTGATTTGCTATTACTTACGTTATTGCCTTACTGCTTGATTGTGATTGATCGATTTACTTACTGCTTATGTCTTATGTTGCTTATGTTTTTGTATGTGCCACTGGCCTTAAGCTTGACCATATCCTGATGAGTAGGGATAGGCACTTTATGCTTTGAGCATAATAGCATAATGTATCAAAAATTGTTCTTAAGCTCTAATTTTAATAGTTGTGCATAGTACACACTTAGTATTGACAGATTGCATAGTCTGTGCACAATTATTAAAATTAGAGCTTAAGAACAATTTTTGACACATTATGCTATTATGCTCAAAGCATAAAGTGCCTATCCTTACTGATGAGGATATCCTGTGTAGTAATAACGTAGCGAACGTAGGACTCATACCCAAGTAGAACAGAAAGTCATAATGACGTCAAAATGATGCTAAAATGACGCATTTGACATCATTTTGAAGTCATGATGACGTCAAAATGATGTCAAAGGCGTCATTTTAGCATCATTTTGACGTCATCATGACTTTCATGTTCTACTTGGGTAAGCTCTTCGCAGGGACAATTATTCATCGACACCTTCCCATTCGCGTGACAGGGATCTCCTGCTCCAAGTCGTGTTCGGCGTTACGTACAGGAGGGACGTTCCTTCCGCTTAAGTATTTTTGGAATCTGACGTAATAAATTATCTGTTGTGATCATCCGTCATTTACACTTCTTTTTTTTGCGAAGCGATTCTACTTGATTTGACTTCATCATTTGCTTTATTTGACCGCTGGCGTATCTAGCCCAAATCTAGGGAATCGGAAGCCATAATTAAAGAAGAAGAAGAAGATCGACACCTTCCAACGTAAATTATCGTATCGAGATTTTATATACGATGTTTCCAGTTGGGATTCGAACTCTATTAAGGCCTTCAGCCTCGCTTTCCTCTCTTTCTCTCTTTCCCTCCCGAATCGCTTATTTGCCGTTTACGCGTGCCGAACGAGGAGCCATTCGTTCGGGCTTTGTATTTCGCAGCGATGGTGATTAACCGCAATGCGCTGATTAACCGCGACACGTCTACGACGACGACGACAAAGTCGAGCGCGGGATACGCGCGGGCGAAACGACGCGGAACGGAACAGATCGGAGCGGAAAGGAATGGGGGTGGCGCGGCGTCCTCGCGCCGAATTAATCATTTCAACAGCTGCTGCGTCGCATTAGCGGCAGCGGATAAGACAAATGAACGTCGTGGAGCTTGTTAAGACGTAATCCGAGAGATGTGTCTGCGCCGCCTCCCGCTTCCTCCTCCTCGTCGCCGTCGTCGCACATCCGCCCCGTCGTCTCTCTCTCATCCGGGATTAGACGCTCCTATACCACGGGTAACTATTTTCTCCGGCGATCCCCCTCTGTTTATCAGCTACCTAGGAGCTCTACTTTCATCGCCGTCTTTCAGACAGCTCGTCGTATTTCACTTCGAACGCATTATAGATACAACAATCATGCTATTAATCGTATTTAATGATCTAAGCTCAGATTATTGCGCCAGCGTCTTTTTAAAAGATGAAAGAAATTAATGACTGATAGTGCTATTGTAGTAATTTATGACGTAACAAAGGAGAAAAAATTCTCTGTCAAGACGCCTTTTAAACAACGCTTTTTTTTGTTTTTACTAGACATACAAACGCGCGCTACGCGCGTGTTATTTAGTCTCATTTATTTCTAAATTGCCGTCCTACTACGGTTTGACAGTCCAAGCGTTCATAAAAATGATTTAATATATTTCGTATTTGCTATTCTGTCTACTTCGTACTACGAGCTGTCGCGTGACATGAATAAAATTACTTACATATATCTTCAATACTTGACCGATAACAATATATTCCGAAGAAAATATTAAGGAAATTATTTTCATCAAGGTTGGGAAAGTTACTTTATAAAAGTAACGAGTTACTTTTATAAAGTAACTTTCCCAACCTTGATTTTCATACAACTGTAACCTTCTTATCCACGATGACAACTATGCGTATATATGTGACAAATATGTAAACTGTAAAATTATGCGATTTCCGCGATGACAGCTGCTCACGAAGCAAGCGGAATGAGAAAACCCAGCATCGCGAAAAAGCGTCAACAATAAAATCTTTTACACAGCTTTTTTAAGAATGGACTAACACACACAACGCGCGTGCCTTCCATGTCCTTCAGATATTTCATTTGGCAATTATCATTTCGATTATCATTTATTTCATTTTTCTTTTGTATCAACCTAATCATATGTTATCATTTATTCGTTTTTTGTTACGTTCTATTTTATTAAGTATAAAAATAAACAAAACTTAGGTTGAAAAATATTTGTCTTATAATGTATCCCAATTAATTTTCTCCATCACAAATTTTCGATAAATAAATTCTTCAATTTTTAATAAAGGCCATTTTAATACTATCTAAACTTTTATACGTATTTCTCTACAAACATAAAATTTTATAACTTTTACATTCCTTCCTTTTATTAAAAATGATATTTAAGTGTAACACGATTCATTTAAACTAAAAAAATCTACATACAAACGATAAATATTTTAATATCAAAATTTTATACTATTTTGAGACAAAAATTGTAATACAAAAAATAAAAATTCTAATACGAAAATGTTAAGGCTATAATTGTTCTTATGGGAAAATGTGTTTAAATCCTACGAATGACGGGATTTAAAATTTGGCACACTCAGGGATGTTAAAAGGACTAGTGATAAAGATAATAATTTTATATGGTTTGTTATATATATAGGTATATAACAATTTAGCAATATACACATGTATAAAACACATACAATTTAATAATTTATATCACATAAATTATATATAAGAGTTAAATGATTATAACATTGCGATACGTCTATGCTTTCAATAGAAATAGAGAGAGAATGAGAAGATTTTTGTGATACTTCCTCTCTCTTTTTTCCTCGATTGTCAAAGAATGACCGTGTCGTCGAAACGTGCAGATAGGATCGTTCGGATTGTTCCGGTTGGCGTGGACGTCGAGGAACGTGACGTTCCGCGTTTCGTGCGTAGTTCTTGATTCTCCGATGACAGATAGTGTCAATGCGGGTACCATTGGCAGACCGCTGTGTGAATCACGCCGTGTGATCTTCACCTGGCTCGCGACGACAATGCGAGATACAATTGCGCCGCGAAATATATTCCTCGTCCCATCTTTTCATGCTTAACTAATAATGTACCAAGCCTGGAAAGAAGGTATCTCGGAATCGTGACGAGGCTACGAGGTATACGAGCTCGCGTTTGTATTCCGTTATCTGCACACTAGTCTGCTTCCGTTTCATTCTTTGGTACCACATATCTTCAACATTAAATTGTTATTAACGAATTGGACTTTGTTAGAAAAATAATCGTCGCACTGTGAAATAAAGGAACCTCTAAGTAAATGTAATTATTCCAGAATTAATGACGTGTTAAATAAATGATAAAACTGATACTTTGGGAGATGTTAGCTTAACAGAAATCATTCCATTTACATAATACTTGTATAGAGATTATTAAAATTATTATACATTTTTGTGTAAATTAAGAAAAAAAATATTGATCGTTAGAGATTGATATCTACTTGGGAAAAGTCGACTTCCAGAATTGATTCATTAAAGTGCTATACTGCTCTCCGCCATAGGGTGATTTTAATTATCAGCGAGTGCATTATCAGCGAAGTGCGACTACGTGGAGCACTTTGTATATAGAAATCGACCTTTCAAATACGGGTACATGTAGTCGACGGCGTTCTTCGATTCTACTTCGCTTTTGTCGGGCCGAGTATTGCGCCTCTCCATTTTGTCATCCCCCAGCGGGGTTTCAATGTTGTAACCATGGAGACGTCGCGTTTCCGCAAGGGGAACGTGTAAAGGGTGTCGGCCGTACGTATGCAAGTATGGAGAGACTGCCATTGTTAAAACTTACGCGCGTATCACGTCTACGATGTCACATTAATAACACTGCGATGTTTTCTGTCATTTCGGTTTTCAAATTTACCCGGATATACGAGAAATATTTATACAATATCCAGAGAAACCAATAATGTAAAAAAACTCTATCAACACTTCGTGGTTTTATTAGCCATTTAATATTAATTATTTTAAATGTATATTTTGAAGATTTATATTAATGTAGTAATACCAGCACTATATAATGTTATAATTACTTCAATGACATAATCATTTTGATTATTAAAAAATTTAGAAAAGAAAAATTCTCTAATGTGTATAATTTATTATATAGTTTGTAGGAGAGCACGAAAATTTTACTGTAGGCTATGTAAAATTATTTTATATGCAACATTAGTAAAAATTTTGTCAACGAATGTTACGTAAGACAAAATAGTTGACGAGAAAATTCGCTCTCGAAACTGTCAATCACCCAGCGAGTCACGGCGTGTTCTCGGCGTTAAATGGCCAATAAGTTTCATAGGAGCCATTAAGGGGCCCTTGATTCGTAATGAGACTCTGGAGGAGAGTCTTATGATTATATCCACCATTAGGACAATAGAGAATAATAGCTGAAGAGAGAGAGAGAGAGAGAGAGAGAGAGAGAGAAAGCGGAGAGTTTATCGGAATCCGAAAAGCAGCCTTAATTGACTACAAATTCTATTAGACAATAATTCTGTTAACATATTGTTTGTATAGCTGTACTATTAAATTTATAATACTATACAACACATTTGCGCAGATTTTGTATAATATCAGCATCATTAGAAGTCGACATCTTTTCGAGAGTTTATTCCTAAAATTTTGAGATTTTATTCAATTGATATACATTTGACATATTAATTAATAGCCGCGCGCTGCGCGTATTTTGGAAACAAGTAGCAACAATTCTACATCCAGTTAGATAGAATTTCTGAAAAGATATAACCGGATTATGTCGCACCAGATCGATGTGTGTTATTTTTCTTTATACGCACGCGCTTCGCCGATTCTGTACGCGTGTATCGGACAAAATGCACACGATGGCAAAAAAAGCATCATTGTATTCGTAAGCGAAGGAACCGTTTGTTAGTTCTGGGCCATGTCACGAACGCAATTAGTGAGTGATTCGTCAAGCACTGCGAAGTCCTTCACAGTAATAGCAAAGGACCCTCCAGCCACTGGAGTGTCCTTCCGGTAGCGACTGCATTTTGATTTGCGACCCGGCGCACTTCCTTAAAGTGCAAGTTCGCTTTAGCACAAGCAAGCGAGCCTAACGATCGATCTCTCGTCCGTGCGTACTATTATTTCTCACCTTTCACCTCGATCGAATAAACATGATGCAGAAGCCATACTTCGCCAATCGAACGTTGCATTTAAGGGAAGATACATTGCGTGTTTTGACATATTGAAATAATATTCCTGCATAGCCTATCACACAAGTATCGCAAAAGAAAAACGCAAGTGATCTGTTTAAAATGCAATTACAACGACGCCAGAGGTGAAAATCGCAATTTAACTCGAACTTTGCGATCTCAGAAGTACAACGAAACTGCGTGATATACCGATTTATTCTTGTTAGGGAATTAGTTGTCCATTTTCCAGCACGTTTATGCTTTTATTAATCGTCCGTTACACGATCCTCAGGCAAGATTTACTCGAGTTTTTCCGCCGAGTTACGGGATTACATTCGACGATCGATACACGGAGACTTTCCCGGTGAGTAAAACGACCGGCGTTCTTTGAGAGCGCACTGCTACTTGGCCGTTTCGCGTTTCAGATTCTTGACGTTGCAAGCATAGCGAGCTGTATCTTTCTTTTTTTTCGTCCAGTAGATTTTCCGTCCGAGAAAGAGACAGAAAAAGAAGGAGATCACGCACGTTGCTGTTTACACGCACGGGAAAATCGTGCGGTGAAGGTGGTTTCAGCAGGGACCCGTTGCAATCGGACTCCCATTAAAGCAACACCCATTGTCGCCAAAAACGAGCATTGTGGTGGCATTATTGTGCGCGGCGAAGACGCATTGTAATTCACTGCGCCATTCTCATGGCGAGCACCGTTTCTCGGCGCCTCGTAGCACGACACCTGGTAGGTGTAAAGTTGCCGCCATTTTCTATTATAAGGATAATTTGATACATATCGCGGCCGGGGGCTTACGAGGGTTCCGCTGCCCTGCGGGAGCAGGCTCGGGAGCAGTAAATATATTCCGCGGTTCTGTCCTGCTTCTGCGCTTCAGAATAAGATATCGCGAGAAAAAGATGCGATTGTCGCGCGTGACGACGTAATTTTTTCATCCGTATTTTGCGAAAACTGCATGTCTAGAGGCAAATATTACTAAAGCCAAATAGTAAATCGAAGCGAAACATATTCAAGAATTATAGTTGATTAAAATTAGTGTTATTAATTAAAATGAACAAGTTAAAGTGTTTTATCAAGACTTGCTGTACTACATCATGTCGTATCGTATTAATATCGCGTTTACGTCCAAACAACTGTTAGTCCAGACAAGCGCACGTATTAGTTCTCCCTTCGGTTTTCTGACAAGAGTTTTCTACTCTCTTCTCGTACGCGCCGTAATTAATTCTTCCGCTAATGTATTTCCAAGGACGTAACGGTGTACGATTAATTAGCCGTATCGACGCCGCCGGCTTCTATGTAGCACCCGAAGGCGGAAGCCACCGGGTGATACACCCTCTCGGGCCGCTTGGATTTTGCTCACGTAGAAACCCCGTAACGAAGTTACCGAAGCTGGAAGCTCCTTCCAGCTACGAACGACGGACCTTCGTATAACGTGTCTCAATTCCAAGAGCCCGTGTGCTCGAGAGCCCATAGAACCAAACTCAATATGGCGGAGTCAATTGGACGGCCCGTACTTTAGGGGTGTCCCTGTCTCTCTATCTCTCTCTCCCTCTCTCTCTTATCCCTCTTCCTTCCTCCGTTTCACCGGGGTCCGGAGCACAGTCGTCTCTCTTCCGACCGTCCCTTGCCGTTATCCCGCGTCTTCTTTCTCCCCCTCTTGCGTACATAATGGGGACACAATCGACTTTGAAGCACAATCGATAGTTACGAGGTCCACCCGGCGAAAACGGCTCACCTCTTCATCGACTTTGAATGGCACACACGCGATCGACCCCCGCGGTCGAGCGACGCAACCCCCGCCATGTGCACGCGTTATCGCCTCTCTCTTGGAAAAGCATGGTGGAGACGCCATTTTGTTTCTGATACAAAAGCCCCCGGCGCTTTAATGTACGACGAAAATTCCTGCTTTCAAAGAGACTGACTCGTGCGCGAGCGAACGTTTATTTTAATTTTTGTATAATGGGATGTCTGTATAAATTAAAGTCTACGTTGATGATTAAATCGAAATGGAATGAATTTGGCCAATATTTAATTTAATATATTTTTGTGGTTAATTTTTATTTATTATATGTCAGTTTTATGTTAATTATTAGAAAACAGAGAAGACGCTCTTGCAAACTAAAATTTTATTAAAATATTATACTCATGATATTTTGAATATATTACAATTTTGCAAAATAGAAATTTATTCGTAATTATTAGGTGTACAAATAAGTTTCCGCCGTTTTTTATCAAAAATTGGGCATTTATTGTGAAAGAACGGAACCTTATGTTTTATTCGAAGTAAATGCAAGTTCTTCTTGCGTTTGGCACGAATCTTGATCCAATAATGCTTCCAATTCCGCGTCTTCGTACACTTTCGGCCTTCCGCTAAGTTTTTTGTCTTCGTGTCAGATTCACCTTTCTTAAATTTTTGAAACCACTCACGACAATTTTTCTCACTTAAGGCAGCCTCACCATATGATCGATGCGCCTCAGTTGCAGATTTCTTTAAATTGAAGAAGTAAATAAAAGTTCCCGCAAATGACGCTTATTCGGCTCAAAACTCGACACTTTCGCACACGAAAGAATGTATTATACTGATAAAAATTCACTAATATTTTAAGGTTATGCTGTTGACAGATGTCCAACCTTACGATAATGGTGTTTTACATCTGACAATTAACCATAACCTACTGGTGGCGCCAACTTTTGTCAAACGGCGGAAACTTATTTGTACACCTAATATTTAAGATTCCTATTTTCAAAATCAATCAACTTTAAGACGTAAGAGTTACATTATATTTTCTGACTGGTTATACTGGTTACGTGCAGATGTTTCTAACTCCTAAAATTAAGACATATTTATTTTGTTATAACACGGAAATTATTTTAGATGATCGTTCAATACTCTATCATTTATGTCCATTTCTACCAATGTAGATTAACTTTATTCTCGGTTTAACTTACTATTTATCTTTTTCTAGTTCTAAGAATTAGAAAAAGATAAAGAGAGTAAGTTAAACCCCCGAGATTAAAGTTAATCTGTAGTGGTAGAAATGGATATTAACTGCCAACCAAGTTATGCAGATAAAATTTCTATAGATGCAAATTGTAAATCTGAAAAGCTATTAATGTATTTATAAAAAATTCCATTTCAAGAGTTACACAAAAGTCAAACGTTAACTTTCTAAAAAAATTCCTTAATTTCCAAGACTTTACGTGCAGAAAAGCTCTGCTCGAAGAAGCTCGATTAAAACAATCAGTCGTGCGAGAGTTGTATGCATAAATTAAAGATTTACTTAGCGAGAATAAAAACGACTTTTTTCTCGTGGATCGCTCCGTTCGTCGCACATTGCGCGTCGATCGCACGCGCCAAGAGGCCGGCGTATCCGACGGCAGCGGCAGCGACGACGACGAGTTAAAAACGTCGATCGTCACGTAGCATCGCCATGGCGACGCGGGGGTGGCCAGCAGCCGTTATACACAACGGCGCTCATTTGTTTGTCATTTCCTCGCGGCGCGGCGACTCGCGGAAACAAAGGACGGGGTACGGAGGCGCGGAACAAAAAGCAATCCGTTCGACAACCGTTCAACCCCCGAGAGCTCGCTGCTCGCGGGGGTTGCCGCCGGCATCCGGGAGGGGAGGGGGTTAGCGGGCGAGAGGGGGGAGCGAAATGCCGGGAATTACCTGTTCGGAAGAGAGCGTTTCGCCGTCATTTTTATTTCGTTTCCGCGGAAAACTCCCGGTTAACGCGCGCGCGAGCGTTGATCTCCGCCGAGAGCAGAGGTGCCGATTCTCGAAAGAGATTGAGAAAGATCGCCGCTCTCTCGTTCCCGTGTCGTTTCCGCGATCGTAACCGCTTGGAGAGGTCCGTTCCGAAGAGCAAACTTCTATTATTTAGAAATGTTTCACGTAATATCGCGCGTCGGGAAGCAAGAGAGAGAGAGAGAGAGAGAGAGAGAGTTCTCACGCCGGCAACAACGCCATTCCTGTGATTTTCAATTCTATGGGAAGTTATCGCACGACGTGGACACTAAAGAAAGAATTAGACGAGAGGGCCGAATCAATGATCGATGCAACGCCATAAGTGGGACAAATAATTGAGATTAAATTTCGCTAAATATTCCCTTTTCAAAGCTAGCTTCAAAGATCGGGTCCCTACCTCGTAATGCGCTGTCGTACTATTATCTCACCCGCTGAAACTCTAACGTATGTTTTCTTAAATAGAAATATGAATGGACATTAAGTTTGTACGCGCCTCTCGCAGGTGGCACATGAAAGGCGCGTATTCTACATTCATACAAAATCGTATCGTAACGTTTGCCAGCAGCTGACGTCACAATTATCGCGACCTAAATAACTCTCGCTATATAAATTCAGGCCCCATCGCGCTGACATCGAACGTCAAGGCATTCACCGATACGTCAGCTCACCAAAGGCGATCCGTGGAGGGCTTCAAAGAGGCTCGCGCGATTTAATGGCAACGATCGCGAGGAATATACATATATGTGCATATATATATGTATATATATATATTTGTTGTATAGCGGGTCTTCGGAATGAGAATCTTAACAGCGGCGATACTATCTGTCGCGGGGGACTAGGTATCCTCGAAAGAGGACGTCAATGGCGGCCCTCGAGTGTCCGGTGTCTCGTTAGCGACGATGACTCTTCCACTTTATGAGACCCGGGCTTCGCGAGAGCTTAACCACGTATTCTCCTACGACGCACGGTAGCCGAGTGTCGATTACACGTACGGTAGATATAAATAAACCGGCCGCGGAAATTAGTCTATGGACCGGGTTTTTTTCCCATGGTCCGCCAGCGTGACTCTCGAAATTGACGGGTTCAATTTGGACCTAAGGCGTCGTCGAGAGTCGAAGGCCTTCGTCGTCGCGCGAATATGCACCTCGTCCTCTGCGATTTACCGTCGCTCAACATTTGTACGGTCGCTTTCCGTTATTGCGGCTAATTGCCGCGAATTACGCCTCGCGGTCGGTAATCGGAGAATTGTTTCTTCGTAACGCGGTTATTAGAACTGGTATCTGCTCTTTTGCGATAATAAAATTCTCCGCCGTAACTACCATCTTAAATGAAAATCGAAACGCATTAATTTTTTCTCCAAACTCATCATCGTGTAGTAATATTTACTACCATTTCTTCGCATTCTTAAACACCACTCTATTTTAGACGTAAATGTTTTGTAGTAACAAAAGTTGCGTATATACTCTTCTTTTTACAAGTCAAGAGAGGAAGAGAAGAAGAAAGAGAGAGACATGAAGGAGAAGTTTGTGGACAGCGCTTAGTTAGATCTCGCAATCGCGCAGCGTAAATTTTGTCATTCCTTATCGAATTACTTTCCAGACTTCCGAGAATCAAATGAATAAAAGCACGTCAGTTATCATTAGCTTAATTTTCTCTCTTTCTCTCTGACATTATCTTGATCTAGAAAGGGACAGATCACAGAGTTAGTCGTTACGTAAAATTAGTTAATCAAGAAAGTGCCGGTGTGTGTGTGTGTGTGTGTGTGTGTGAGAACGCGCTTTCTAGCGTTCGGCAAAACGGAACAACAGTTTCGCAACTTCTATGAGCCCACTCGAGTTGCTTCTGCACGTGATTAACAGGCGCGTTAGCCACGGCTGAACGAGGTGCTACAACTCGTATAATACTCTTCCACGCACCCCGGATAAACGGGACGAGGGGCCCATTGACTTCGTTCATTGATTTTACGTCAATCTGCAGAGAGCACCCTTACGGGAGTCTCCGTGATGCGTTTACCATAAGCGATAAGGGCGGCGCGCAGAGAGACGGGGGGAGGAGGGGAGGTGTGGAACCGCGGAGGGTCGTTCGCTCGACACACCCCATGAAAGGGAAATAGAATAGAAATGACCCCCCACGGGAGTCGCATTAGGGACACATGGCCGGGCGACAAAGCCCGATTCCCTTCCAGCCCTCCAGGATCTTAGGCATGTATACGATTACATAACGTTACGTGCTCGCCACCCCTCGGATCGCTCAGGGGTTGGCACGAGGGGTTGGAATGTACACTCCCGTACCACCCTTCGGCGATGGAAACGCCATTTTGTAAGTGGAGAACGATCGGCGGACGGACATAGTTTCCTTTCATTTTTGTTCACTCTTGATTTTGTCATATGGGATGTTCAAAGACCTGCTTTCGATATAACGTGATCCTACGCAAAGACTTTGTGTTACTTCGTGTTACGTTTGCAATTATACTTAGATGCGAACGTGGCTTTTCGTATGCAAAAGCGATCTTTTATTAGTATCTAACACAACGCCAGATATGATATATAAATATAGATATATAAACCGATAAATTCAAGATCCTTATTTCTCCTTCGCATTATGCAAATCGCGCGGTATCACGTAATATCTCGTGCAATGTTGAAAAACGTTATTTCTTTGCACTGGATGCAGGCAATCGCCGAGGAGACCGATAATTGATTCGTTATAACACGCGCGCTGATTCGCGCCTAATCCCTTTTCATAGAAGCGTAAAGAGGATCTACAGCAGAGCGAAGTGGCGAAACGGGAGGATCAGCCACGGTCGCAAATGGACTCGACCGAGCGTGGTTCCCCGGTAAAACCGGAGGATCTGTAGATCCGTATCGGGACACTCTGTGGACACCTGTTGTGTTGTGTCACCAAACGCGCACTTCTCTCCAGGTTCGCGTTATCGCGCCCGGATTGAGTGAGTTCTCGTGTAAAGCCGAGACAACCGGGGGAGAACGGTGCGGGGAGGCGACCGCGAGCCGAGAGGAGCGGGGGCGGGAGAAAGAGGATGGAGTCCTGCGAGAGAGAGAGAGAGAGGAGACAAAGGTTAATTTGGTACGAGCTATAATCCGTCTCATCCGTCGGATGGAGTTCCAGGGTCCACGGACGGGTGACAGCGGCCCGGATTACTGCCTCGCACCGACAAGGATTATATCGAGCGCGAAAAAAAAATCAATCGGCATGTTTCCACCCCGATCCGAAACCTCGTGCCGTACTTTTAATGAAGCCGGGCCGAGCACATAAGCCAACCAGCCAGCCAGCCGGGCGGAGGGGTGTCTGAACACCGAGGTTGCGTAATTGAACGAATAATCAGCTAGGCGTCGAGATAAAGTCGATGGTCGCCGCCCGTGAATCAACTGCGTTTTCTCGTGCATTTCATCGATATCGCGCGACATCGTGGATCAAACGCAATTGGAAAAATTCGGAAATATCAATTTTCATGCCGTGAAGACGAAAATCGAGAATACGCGACAATGGACGTTACTTCAGACGAATTCTGTTCGTCTCCTTCGGATAAATATTTCTAACAATCCGTTTGCCTCTTCGGCAGTTTTTCGAATCCAGAGCGGGACGCGTTCGTCCTGCGATTCATTCCGCTGCTCAGAATTCTTGGAACAGCGGGATTTTACCGGGATCCACCCGAATTTTCATTCGTTAATTCGCCGGACAGGGATGGTACATATTCGGAAAATGGCCGTCTTCCGCGCGGGACCTTAATTAACGCGGCGGCGCCCCGCCGGTACCTGCCTCCCGGATACGAGAGCCGTGGGATCGAGACGTGCCTGGGATCGCGATGTTACCCATTGTTCGGCGCCAACGGCGAACATTACGATACAGCTGTAACCATTGCGGCGCGGGAAGTCGAGCCGGTGCGGCGCGACGCGTCTCTTCGTTAATGTAATGGCGAAAATGGCGAAACGGCCCGACATCACGTAGAGGTAATTCGGCACGCGTACGCTCGTCTATCAAATTGATTTTCGCGCCCCACGTCCTTATCCCGACACGTTTATCCGCGTTTAAGCCGCGTTTTGCCGGACGACTACGTCCATAGCGGCTATTCTGCGTGCGGATTTCGCGAGAGGATGCAGTAAAAGGAAAGAGGACAAAATCTGCGGATTTCTTTCACCGATATCTTTCACAAGCAAAGAGATCTTTTCGAATAAGGTCAAGCTTGACTTAAACGATCCATGAGACGGTAATCTGGTGGAGATTTGTTGCATATATACCTGAACGAGTGTCAAACGCTGAGAATGATCATCGAAGAAAATACGATCCTATGCAAACACGACCTACGTGGACTAATCCGCCAGATCCGTATCCAAAATTTCTTTACTGAATGGAATTTTTCCGATTTCGTGCGCGCCAGTGAGAATAAGAGTTTGTATAGGTTTATTCAGATATATTTGATAATATCTATTATTTCTGTTGCTTATTAAGAAGACTGAAATATAAAGATAAGTCTGCGATATTTTTTTAGTCTTTCCTAAGCGAACGCTTTAGAGTTCTTATAAATTCGACATTCTTCTAAACCGTTGGAAATTATAAATAACTATACAATAAAATAAAAAATAGGCGTTGGGAGTCGGCGCTGTAGACAGTGTGCAATTTTATGAAAAAAAACTCTTTAATAATTCAACAATTTGATGATATGAGTGATACAACAGTTTCGACTAAGATTTGAGTCACCTTCAGCATAAAATTAATATGTGAAAAAAAAAACGCAACAATTATGGATCCTTTCATCCGCATTATTTTATGCACCATGCTGCGATCCAAGGTCAAGAGAAGTACTGACGGTCCTCAATTTTTTTTATTGTTTAATTTGAATTATCGGGAGTCCTTATTATTGTTTTTTTGCATTATACGAATAACTATATGTATAATAATAGCGATTAATTTTGTAGTCGAAATACTGTGATTGCAGCCATTCCCGTCGAACAAACAATCATTATTATGACGAAATGATTTGGGTGTCTTTTTAAATTGTAGTTAGCTGTAGAAAGCTATAATAAAATGAAACTATTGTGCAGATATTTGATTGACGCCTTTTATATTTTCAATTCTTTGAAACCAAAGACAAGTTCTCTGCCTCTATCGACAGATTTCAAACAATTACTGATTCGTCAAAATTTCAGATGATTGATCCCAATGTACAAAAATAACAAAAAAGGGAGAAACACATTCGCAGAAGACATCAAAAACCTTTTGTCCAAAAGGCTTTTGTGGTCGATACCTACCGCCTCGAAAGTAGGCGCTTTTTTTTCTCGCATTGTCGCCGAAACGGAGTCGGAAAATGTGGGATAATGCGGACCGGACGTGACGAGCGCTTTTAAAACGCTCGAAAATGAAGAGTGCGCGGGGGCTACAAATGTCGCTCCATTTCAACGCTACGGTCCCCGGGGCCCGTTCATCCCTAATTGACTCGCGCCGGCGCCCCAATCGACTTGCAAATTATAGGTCTCGAGGAAAAGAGCGATTATCGACTAAATGAGAGAGACTACAAACAACAAACAGTAACGCGATGACTACGGAGAAACCGACGGGCGCCGCGCCGCGCCGGTAAAAAGCGCCGTTCCGGTAAGAGTCCAGTCGCCCAACGCGGAGAAGGTGCCGTCCGTATATCGACCGTGTAAAAACGTATTTTAACGCGTTGATATATCCGTCATGTCCGGCTCTCTTGCGCGAGGCAACTTAAGTAGAAAATTACTTGCCTCTCGTCGTAGCGTAAAGCTCGCTTTAGACGAATCATAATTCACGTCAGATTTCAGAATAAAATTCTACTTATAATTTTATACGCCGTGCATTTCGATATGTGCACATTTTAATATACATTTTATACATGTATCTTGATTCTTCGGATGTTTTTTTATATTTCACGTAGCGCTGTAAATGAAATTCTATTCTGAATTCTGACGCAAATTGTAGATCGTCTGAAGACTCTAAAGTGAGCCTGAGATATTATAATATATTATATATATTGTATATGTATAGATATTATATATAGATGTATATATATATAGATATTATATATAGACTATATATAAATATTATTACATATTATATATATTATAATATATAATATCTCATATTATTTCTCCTAATATTATTTCTCAATCTTATTTCTCCTAATATTTTATTGCCTAATATTATTTCTCAAATTAATATAATATTAATAAGTAAATATAAACCGATATATATATGTGAATATATATATCGGTTTATATTTACTAAATATATATGTATATCGGTTATATTAACAAAATATCACCTCAGGATTTTTCGCAATAAGTTCTTTACAGGTTTTAAGATCTTTATTAGTATCTTTAGTATTATTAAATTGATTACCAATTTATAGGGTTGGGAAGTAACTCGTTACTTGTAACGAAGTTACAGTTACAGTTACTTTT
>NJRP01000297.1:62467-86680 GCA_003063835.1 Aphaenogaster floridana
GACCGCAATTTTGATTGTGATTGGTCGATATGTTAAATCTTACGACTTAAAATTTCATTGTAGACACCGCTTAAATGATGCAGGATATTACAACATTAAGGAAATAAAGTTTATTAACCACTTTTTTCGCCTTTCAGGATCTGCAAGGAACCTAAACAATAACCAAAAACGTTATTAATAATATTAATAATATAATAATATTATAATTAAGAAGTCATTAATAAATAGTCAATAAAAATATAAGTAAAAAAAAAGGAAGTGAGGTTAGGCAAATTTGTCTACATTTTATTGTTACTAATAAGTTAAAATACTTACCTGTAGAATTTAAAGCCATTTTTTGAGTGGTTTGAACAATTTGGGACCGAACAGCCAGTCATTTTTACGAAACAACATAAAAAATAACAGAAATAACTTCACAAATAACTACCGCGAACAAAAGCAATTGGCTCCAAAATGGTGGACAAGTCAGCTGTCTTTTATACAGTAGCTATACGCGTAGTTGGCTGGGCTATGTATATAAATTCACGAAATAAAAAATATTATTAGGCAAAAAGATCCAGCCCGACCGTAATAGTCTGTAATATACGAGCGTAATTTGATAAATTTGGTAAAAAAGCAAGTAAAACACATTTTTTGGAAAAAATCAATTTTATTTTTCAACATAGTCTCCTTTGAGGGCTACACACTTGGTCCAGCGATTTTCCAATTTTTTCATCTCGTCCGAAAAATAGGTTTTATCAAACTGCAAAACAGTCATTGACGGCGGCGATGGCATCCTGATTTGACGAAAATTTCTTCCCACCGAGCTAAATTTTTAATTTCAGGAACAGGAAGAAATCTTGGCGCAGTTTGATAAAACCTATTTTTCGGACGCGATGAAAAAATTGGAAAATCGCTGGACCAAGTGTGTAGTCCTCAAAGGAGACTATGTTGAAAAATAAAATTGATTTTTTTCCCCAAAAATGTATTTTACTTGCTTTTTTACCAAACTTATCAAGCCACCCTCGTAATATTATTTCTGGAGGTGATAAAAAAATTTTTCGGGCCAGATTAGAAGGTTAGGTTAGGTTAAATTATCTGATGATAATTTTTTTCAAAATTATTGAGCAGTTCTTTCAAGAAACAATCGATTTATGACAAGTCGCATCGCGAAGAATATAGTTGCGTTCGCGAGATAAACGCTATTAAACGCGTACGTACCCACACTATCAGCGCAGCAGCCGTGAGACGACGTCGACACCAATTTGCATGCGCCCGCAGTACACTTACGCAATCTCCCGGCAGCTGGCCGGGAGCGGAATACCCTGGGTGCCCGCCGCCCGGTGATATCTCGGCGAGGCATGAAACGTACTAGATATAGACGGGTACGTTTAAGTAGATCGAAATCTTATCGCCGGCCACGATCGGGTCGCGCTCAAACGGGCCGTCTAATTTATCGAGCGCGACGGCGTGGTAATAACGAACGGCCGCCGTATGCGAGGAGGGTGATGACGATGATAATAATATAATAAAGAAATGACTATATACATATAGAAGAAGAAGAGAGACGCATGAGACCAGCCTGAGGCAAACGTAGAGAAAGAGAGGCCACTCGCGATTCGAAGCCGTCGCGCGGTGTGAAGGTCTACTTAGCATTCGGTGTCACGTAGAGCCCGCGTTTTAATACATCAAAAACTCGGGAACCCCCCGTCCCTCTCCCTGCCGCCCGATCCGCCGTTCTGCGGTCGCCGGATTCCCGAGCGATCCTCCTTTGCCGGGTGCGCGACACCCCTGGGGGGCTCTCACCCCGCGCGCGCGGCATTCATTTGTTCGGTTCTCGCGACGAGAACTCGCTCTCGAAGCGCGCGAGAGAGAGAGAACGCGGCGATGCGATGTGCGTGCCTTTTGTTTTGCCGGGGCCGCGCTCCGATTGGCGCGTTCGCCCGGTCGCGCCGGCCATGGCAGCCTTTTTCCGGGCTAGGGATATCGGGCCAATAGCCTACTAGAGGGCGTTCCTGGGGCGGGGATTGCAACGCGTTCCGCATCCGTCTCGTCGCGCGTTGTCATTATTATTATTATTATTATTATTATCATCGCAGCCGTCGATGTATACCTTTATGAGCTTCCGGCCGCGTCCGCAACGTCGGTAAGAACGACGCCCGAGGAATAAATGTCGCTTCGTTCACCCTGCGATAGATGGCGCCGGATGTACGGTTCCTGAAGGGAACGGCATTCTCGTAACAGTTTTTCTCGAGGAAAAAGAATCCTCGTTTACACATGTGTGCATTTGAATAAGTATGTATGTGTAAATAAGAAATTTTTATTCATCAAGAAACGACTACGAATGCTGTTAAAAATTTCGAGATTAATTAACTTTTACGTCCTTATATTAGAAACAAGCGGCTCAGAAATGCGATGGATATAAAAATCTTATGTAAAATTTAGAGAATGTTCGTTTGACACGAATGCTGTCAGAAATGTCGAGACTAATTAACTTAAATGTCCTCATGAGAAACAAGCGGCTTAGAATTCAAATGAGATGCACATAAAATCTTATATATAAATATTCAGTCTGTATATATGTCATTGGCTAGGTTTTATCGTTATTTAATGATATTATATCAAATCGCCGAGAAAAGAAAGGAGAGAAAAATCCTTCCAATTTGCAACAAAATTAAAATCGAAACGCTTCAAACGCGAATTGATTCTGCGTTCTCAGCGACGAAACTGCATAATATCTGCGAGTCGAATCGTTGTTGCTTCGTTCGGCAAAAATTCGTTGCATTCGTGATCCATTGGAAATGTTCGCGCAAAAGTGTCTGCCGAAATAACTCCGCAAAGATGGAGCGCGTCGAATTTGCTACAATCAGTACCGTTGATTCGGCTAATTCGTTTGGGTGCGGGACATCGCGGCGAAAAGCGGATTGTGCCAGTACACGTATATGAATTTATTCGGAAACGATTCTATTCGGAATGATAGTCATTTATCCTATACTTATCTTTGTCATATCTTGTAGTTTCCTTATCCTTGTCCTTTGTTTTTCGAACGGAATAATTTCCGAATAGATTTAGGCCGGTATTCATAGTCGGTTCTTATATTTAAGATCGTCTTAAGTATAATCTTAAGATGTCATAAACCAATCACAGGACCATATTAGAGTCTCAAGGCATTACTTAAGACGGTCTTAAAATAAGAACAGACTATAAATACCGGCCTTATAATACGTGCCCTGAGGTCCTATTCTTGAATCGTTTTCATAAAACTCGCATGCGAAACTCAATGCTTTTCAAATAGGAAGTTGCATACGAAAATCATTAGGGCAAGCTCGAGAATAGACCGCATCGGGTATCCGTTACTAAACTAACCCAAGGAGAACAAAAAAGTCAAAATAATGTCAATTTGACATCATGTTGACCAAATTTATGTCATTTTTTGGTCGTGATTAAAATCTCGATCTAAAAATTAAAAAGGCATAATAAAAAAGGAATCAGTATAAAGTCATTTTTAAGTCATCTGAGATCGAAATTTCAATCATGACCAAAAAATGACATAATTTGATCAATATGATGTCAAATTGACATTATTTTGACTTTTCCGTTAGCTCCTTGGGTAATTATCTATCTTAATCTCAGAGACTTTCGATATGGCCTACTTCACATATTCGCCTGGCCAAAGCATATGAATCAAGTGCAATACACATTAGTAGTGTGCGAATCAAGTATTTGCAAGTCGAATCGAATCGAATCGAATCTTTGATAACATGTTCGAAATCGAATCGAATCGAATCTGAAATTTTCACGTCGAATCGAATCGAATCGAACCTCTTCGATTCGAATACAAATCGAATTCGAATCAAAATTTCCCGGATTTACATAACAAATTTTCCTGCTTCTTTATTATGCGCTGATACAAGATTGGTCGCGCGGAAGATATAAATGAAGCAATCAAAATAGGCGATTGATTCGAAATCGAACCATTGATGATTCGAAATTCTCGAATTATTCGAATTCGAACCTTTTAGATTCGAAAACGAATCGAATCGAATCTACTGTGATTCGATTCGACTCGATTCGAATTCAAACTATTCGCACACCTCTAATACACATATGCATTGTCAGTCGCTGTACGTTTCGCTATTTCATTACGAGATCATAATCCATAAAAGAACAAAAAGTACGCACGCGTCGCATCGGTGTGAACGCGCCACGTTCGCCACCGCCGTGAACTTGTAGCGGAACCTAATCAAAATCGAAGCGATCTCGGCCGCGGATCGATTCTGCGTTCACAATCAGTGGCGAAATCGCGTAACGGGCGGCGAGTCGAGTCGCCGCCTCGCTCATCGAATTCATTCGACGATACGGCGAATTCGCGCGACTCGCCGAGAAACTACTCGTCGAACGGATTCCGCGAGGCTCGGTCGTCTTGCTCGCTCCGTCCGCGACGTGTGGATCTCGCCTGATTTCGGCTAGTCGTGACGTCACGGCTCCTTCAAGTGTCCACGGCGCGTCCGCCATGTTAATGGCCCGCTTCGATCCGCGCGCACTAATTCTGAAGGGCTCGACCGGCGAATGGACAATTCGATCCGGCTCGGGGACACAATGACGACTCGCAGCCTGCCGTTACGGTAAGTTTGCTTGCAGATATTGTTAGCTCTCAGGGGAGAGGGGTGACGTTTTAAACACGTAACGGTTTCTTTTCTTCCGAATCGATCTCGGATGGATAATCTATCAGACAGATCTATCGAACGCCTTAAACGCGCGTTTAAATGAAAAATATGGCCACTGGGTATATCGCGTCGGCAAAATGCGACAGTTTCGTCAAGTAAACTTCGCGTGACCGTAGTATTACTTGCACAATGGATTTTCCACAAATCGATTATATAAAATTAACTGAAATATGCGATAACAATGAACAGAGATCACGATCATTTTCTGTGTTTTAATTAGTACTTAGAATTGTTCCGTCGATTAAAAACGCGAAATCACGTTTTCAATATTATAATTGCTAAGGTTATGAAAATAATTTATTTTATATTCAAATTATGATTGTGACTGAGAATAAATATCGCATGAAAAATAATCATTGTTATTCAAATATGAGTATTCGGAATTGCTTCGTGTTTAAAGCAACTCTTTCTCCCCCATTCTAGGATACGATCGATCTGGCAGGTTATTATACTTCATTTTATTTTTCGTAGAGTCTTTTACGTACAATATAATATATAATAATAATGAACATATATTATATATTAATAATGAACTTTACAATATTCATGTAAAATTCATTAATTTAGCTGTATCACGTACTTAAAAAAAAATAACAAAATTAGGGAAAAAGGAAAATACCGACGGAAGAATGATATGTTTGAAAAACATCCTAATCTCTCAGATCGATTTTACGGAATGAACGTCAAGCCTGTTGAACATGGGTCGCAAATACGGAGAACGCCTCAGTCGTGACAGACTTCGGCATAATTCATCCTGCCAAAGGTCAGAGGTTTTAATATCCTCTGCTGGACACCCACTTGGCAGCGATAATTCGAATTAATAAGCGCAAATTGGCGGGCCCTCGCTGCTTGCCAATGCAAGTACGAACATCCGATCTGGAGCATCGGTGGTTTTTTCTAGCCTCCTTGAAATTATCTTTCGGGATACAATAGAAACCAAAAGTGAAGTTGCGTAACGAATCTAGAATCGTTAGAGAATGCCAATGGCTATTTTGTATTTTGAAATTTATATTAACGCAATGTAAATATAATAATATTGTTTATCTATAAAGATTGCTATACATTTGTCAATACATAAATTATTTTATATATTTTTTTAACTTGTTTTTAAAGTGATTTTTAAAATTTAAAATTTTAAATTAAAATAAGATCTACTCGAATTGTCTTAAGTTTCATTTGTCGAAACTATTTAATTTTCTCAATACTCAAATATATATAAATAAAATCATTCGGAAGGCACCTACAAGTTCCGTACTTTTTCGATGTCAAGAGATTAAATGGAACAAACAAATGAACGGAACTTAACTTTTCAGTTACCTAATCAGTTTAATCATCCAATTTCAGTAAATCTTATTTTAATTTAAAGTCGTTTAAAGAATCCCTTTTCAGACGTTACGTAAAAATTAAAAAGAATTACGACAAAAAACATTGAATTTCCGCCAACGAACGGTAAATTTTCTACGAGAGATCTATTGTGATAGTATGATAGTATATTATCTCCGGGACACCCGGTGTAGAGTGACACCGTCACGTAATTAATGTAGTCAAGCGAATTACAAACGAAGTCGAATCTCTCGCAAACTGGAACTTCTCGCAACTCGTGTACTTTCGAGAAATTACGAGGATTTCGTCGTCGATGCGAGCGTTATATATAGCGAGCGCAAAACCGCGTGGCCGAAGTGTCGCTCGCAACACGGCCGAATCGGGTTCGTATATTCGTCACCCCGTGCCGTCGGCGCGCGAACAAATGGCGCTCATTTGTAGTGATAGGGATCAGTTAGCATCTCGCAAAAAAAGCGCGGAGCCTAACGACCGAGATGCGCCTATGCGATATCCGGTCACAGATCCGCCAGTGATATCGAAACGTGGCTCAATGCGCCTACCGGAATTAAAAATGTATTACGCAAGGTGTTGTTCGACCGCGGCCCGTTTAACGGGCGAGCGTTCGCGTCATGGAAATGGACATCGATTTAAATTAAAACGGCAGATATCTAGTAAACATTTGTTTCCTCTAGTACGTATTACAGCGTGTTCGTCTCTCGTCATATTTTTCAAGCCGAATATTGCGAATGTAAACTCGATTCCTGCCTAACAAAATTTAGAGAGGAAAGTAGCCCTTTCACATTTTTCAATTTACAGTGTGCAATTAATATTCTTTTAATAAAGAATATTAATAGGAAATTAAGAATATTAATAGCAAATAGGAAATTCAGTTCTAACAGAACATAGCTTAAATTAAGCAGCTATCTTGAGCAATAACCCATAACGATCGTGTACATATATCGCTCTTTAACTCGAAACAACCGACATTAGGAGCTTACCTGCGCCTAATTATCGCGTATAGATTCTGGCGTAAAAGATTGCTGTTATTCGTGGCGATATATTGTATTTTTACGCCGATAGGACGATCTCTATCGTGTGGTATATTCGCTTTCACGTCGATTCCTAGAAGCCGCCTCATCTGCATGAGAACAGCGGGCGGCGCGCAAAGCCGGGAGCCTATAATTATAGCGGGCTGACGCTGGTGGTTTTATAAAACGCACTTTCTGGTAATTATCTGTTCGACGATATCGCACCGCGTTACATCGCACCTCTGCCGTATATATCATCCGATTTATCGCCGGCGGACGTGTCTTAGATTGATGCGCCGCGCGCCGTTGTTCGCGCGATGCATAATGCAAGGATGCGCCGCGTTACAAGCGCTTTTGCGGCCGCGGTTGTCGTTCCACACAACGTAAGTGCATTGTCCTACGTCCGACTATATCCTACATTTTAACGTGAAACTTGGAAAAAGCGTCGTCGCATGCTTAAGACGCGCGAGTCAACGAGCAATTATTTATTCTTTTTTTCTTCTCACCTCTCAAGAGAAAAAAAACGAGCATATTTGGATATTCTTCGTTTAAACAGTAGGCAGAAGCGTTTCTACGATATCACCTAACGGTGTTCTCCCTTCCGTAGATAATCATTTACGATGATCAAGTAATTAACGGGTGAATAGAACGCGATTTATCTCGCAGTTAAGTATGACTCTGTATAATATCGCTTATAAATAATTTATAATTATTTAAAATCGGTGAATTCTTTAGGAACTTCCTGGAAAGATATATGTTGAACGTGTTTCCCCACTTGGTTCCTTCGTAAATGTGTATTCTTATCGAATTAACGAATCATTGATGAAAATAGCGATAAAACGTAATGATCAGCATATATAATAAGAGAGAATTTGGGAAATCGCGCGATATTTTTTTACTTGCATGTCATATAGGTAAAAATATTGATATCTTGGCTGAGGTGATACTTTTTGCAATAAGTTCTTTACAGAGTTTTAAGATCCATATTAGTATCATTACTATTATAAAATTGATTATTAATTTAATCCAACGTGATATTCCTAAAAAGACTGCGTTTCAAGACCGAAAAGTAATCGTAGTTGGCTGAGCTATGAAATGTATATAAATTCACGCAATAAAATTAGGCAAAAAAGATCCAGCCCGACCGATAATAACTCATATTTTTATACATTGTGTTAGTTACATATCAGTTTATATTTACATGGAAAGAATGGTTTTGCTGAAGCATCTAAAAATTTAGTCGGATACAGATCAGAAAATAATTATATTAGACCATCCAAAATAATTATGTAGAACGCTCAAGCTGTTTGCTAGGATGTCATAACTTTTTGCAGTTTGTCATTACGCTTGAGCGTCCTATATAATTATTTTGGATGGTTTAACATAATTAATTTCAGATCTGTATCTGGCTAAATTTTTAGATACTTCAGCAAAACCGTTCTTTCCGCGTACTTATTAAAAATATTGATATTCCATTAAAATCAAGTATTCCTATGTATCAAACGAACAAGATGCAAATGCTGATGTACATGAATCAAGTACATCGCGAGTCACGATGCGATCGTGATATAGTTGACGTAGGATGCACCAGCCTCCGGTGCCAATACGGCTTCGTTCGTTCGGGCGCGTTACCGCGTTTTTCTCAGTTGGCGCTTCAGCCGACGACGAAAGCCGTCGTCGTCGCCACGACGAGACGAGACGGAAAGGGGAAAGAAAGAGGGGGGGGAAAGTCGTGGGACGGATACATAGGAGGCGAAAAAAGGAGCACCACGACGCGCGCGGGTGCGACGGAAGGAGTTGAGAAATGTCAGCCGGCAAATTGGACGAGGGGACGAAAGAGCGAGACGGGAGGTGAAAGAGAAGGGGAGGGATGGGGTGAGATAGGACGGGCGACTCTCTACGGCAGCCCCGACGTCAAATAAACATGCCAGGACAAGCAATTTCGAATATTAGAAGGTCCCGCAGGGTAGGTGCATCCTGCGTCAGGCGCGTGAGCTACGGTGATGACGTTCGACCGCAGGACGCATCAGGGACCGACTTGCGCGGCCCGTTGCAATTGCAAGTGCCGACCGCAAAGTAAATGGGCGCCGGCCAGCGGGAATTAAAGATCCTCTCGCGTCGCTGTCCCGCTCGAGAGACGAGAATCTCTGAACGTCGTCCGACGCGAGTGGACTTGGGAAAACTTGCAGAGTTTTACACGGCATTCCTCCTTCTCGGTAATCATTAAGCGATCGTGTAGCTCGTTATCTTTATTACTTCTAGGATACTTAGATGTTTCGTGCGACGTCGATACTTCACGTTAGGCAAACGCTCGTTTCACTATGTGTTGACGCACTACGGAAGTTTACTCTCTTAAAATATTACGAGTGTAATTTAGTATATAATCTTACCGATAGAGACTCTTTTTAAAGAATTACCTCCAGTAATATACAGAGAAAAAGCAGTCAATTATCAAAATAATATTGCAGTCATTAAATTAGGTTAATAATATTGAGAGAAATATGATTTTTTCTGAGGTCTGCGGTTACTTTGCAGCTACAGTGACGGAGACTGAACCGCAAATGGAATATTGTCATTCGTGTTTATTGCTAACGCTAAGATACATTATTGGAAATATAATTTACATTTTCTCGGAGGAAATATTAAACCCGAGTTATTCAACAACTCTCTGTACACTAAAATAGCATCGTGATCAAAACGCGATGAGATTCAGCATCCGTCTATCTTCTGATTGGGAGCTTCAATTGGGAGGGAAGAATGAATCATCCGTCTACCCCGTTTTTTAATTCGCCGAATGGACAATTAGGAGCGCACGTAACTGTTATCTCGTCCGTAACTTTCGATCCCTTGTCCCATTAAATATCAACGATGCCAATCTCCGTGATCAATCGTGCGTTGCATATTACAAATTACTTCACTCTCGATTCGTTGAAGATATATTCATATCTACAAGATAACGCGCGTTTAAAAGAAGATACGATTTCTTCTCATTGTCAGATACGAATCTGTATTTAATATACCAAATATTTGAGGTATCCCAGATAATTTCCGAATTTTTATAGCATGTTTAAATAGAGTAAACAATTCTAATAAATTCTATAAAACTATTGAAGACGTTTCGATACAAGCGATTAAAGTTGGTATCGTAAGATTTGTGCGTTCTGACGCTCACTCATCCATTTTGAGGCAATGAATCTATGTGATATATTTTATTTATTAGTATAAATTTTACCTTTTGATGTATGCATACTTATACAACGTAGATATATCCGAAATTATATATAGATTAAATAAAATAAATAAGATTCACTGGCTCGTTATATTCAAAGCAAATAAAGGAGAAAGCGGCCAAATACGAGCTATTAATAAGGTGGTAAGAATTATTAAAAAAAAGGATTTATTTAAAAAATCATTAAAATAAAACCGTTTTGACTACTACATAGTCTTCTTCAGTTACACCATATTTCAATAATAAAAAATAAAATATTTCAATATTTCAATAATAAAAAACAAGAGATAAAATACAGACGCGATTAGTTTTACAAAGCTTTAAGAATTGTAACTTAGACAGGGCTCTAATGATCCGATAGTTAACATCTATCCATTGTTTTAATAAAAGGGTTGTTTGTTCACCAAAAAAATAGTGGATAAAATTAAAATTAAAGGGGTGATATTTAAAAGGTATGTTGCGTCTACGCATTATAAGGCCTGCGTGTAACAAATAAATAAGATTTACTGGCTCGTTATATTCAAAGCAAATAAATTTTTTTATAATTCTTACCACCTTATTAATTGCCTATTTGGCCGCTTTCTCCTTTATTTGCTTTATATATAGATTCATTATCTGAAATTTAAAAAAATATATTTGTCACTCACTGACACGATGCGCAGCGGCGGAGTTGTAACTACGTTGAAACTACGCCGATCTGCAAAATACGAATATAAAATCCAGATTATAGCAGCGTGCAAAATAATTAATATTTTGAAAAATAATTATTGCGCATAAAATATAATTATAAAATATAATTATTAATCTTCTAAATAATTAATAATGTATAAATAGTAAATTACTCACCCCTCGGTTGCTCCATTGTCGCCTGATGCCTCTTAGGCCTGCTCCTCCTCTCTTGTTTCTTCCTTGTTGCTCCTTCATGGCATTAACACAACACTCACTCGCGAAAATACGGTTAATTGCGATCGCGCACGCACTAATCATCAGAGTATGATGTTCGCGTAGTACTTTGCGTAGCACCCCCGCTGTTAATCGCACGCGATGCGCACGTTATTATACCGACTGAAGAATAACGCGAGAAAAGTATGATACGCTCAACACTCGCGATTCGTAAAAAAGGTGAAATGAATGAATCTCAAACGACGGAGGGAATTCGAAATCATTCACTGATCGCTTTATTTCGATGCGACTTGTAAAGAGTCAATGACTAATTAAAACGCAATAGACCGTCCGATAAAATATAATCCAAACTTGGTATTGCGTATTCATCCTCGAAATATTACACATGTATTAATAAATGATCAATATATAATAGTTATTGAAATTGCATTTAATTATATTTAAGTCGATGACAAATTAAAGTACGATGCGAGACGTAATCGAAACCAAGCGTTACAGAAATAATTATTGCTCATTGCGAGAAATAATAATTTACAAATCTCATTTCCTTCGCTCCGATTTTTTACGTCAAACGAATAAATCACGCAAGATATCTGTTTCGACGAATAACCATCATTTCGATATACTTATAACCATCATTTCGTTAAGTTTGGAAGCTAATTAATTATCAGTTTGATAATCGTTAATTACAATATACGTAGAGAACGAGCGCATTCGGCATTTCCGTCGTTCTAGTCGCGATTGCGTTTCGAAGATTAATGCGACGAAACCGGAATGATTCGCGTCGCTGTCTGCCTGCTCAAGCCTCTCTACGCGACTGACAAGGTCATCGCGTGTATATTCACGAACAACGAACAATAAACGAATGTTGAAAGTTGCAAAACAAACAGCAAACGCCGTGTACTAGTTAATTTTGTTTTGAGTTTCAAAATATAACATATATAAAGGTAATACCGAATATTCTGTTCCTTAATGTTTGAAATTAATTTCGAACACGTTGCATACCAGCGCTGTACTTAACACTAAAACTACCACCGCCGCGCCGGTCAAATGACCGATTTTAAACTTTTGATTAAAAATTCTGCATTCAATGTTATCGCTTTTCCTCATTTGATTTCACGACTTTTCCTTAATATACATATAATCAATTTTTCAATATCTATCTCTCTTCTTCTTTCGTTTCTTCTGGTTCAGTTGGAAAAAATTTCAATTGGAAAAAATAAAATTTTTATTTAAAAACCGGTCATTTGACCGGTTCGGTAGAAATAGGTATATATAAATTGTCATATGTGCACAACAGCTTTTGTGTTAACCAGTGCAATAATTTGGAGGTACGTATTCCGCGTTAATCAGAGATTAGGATCACGTAGCGCATCGATCATCGAAACAAAGCACTCGTCTCTCTGGCGGATAATTTCGCGAGGGGAAAGACGAAAATCTTTACGCGTGGCAAATTTAAATAATCTTTCGAGGAAAGAGAGGAAGCGAGAGAAAAGCAGAAGAAAGACTCGTTGACTCGTGCAGGGGTCGCGCACCCTGTAATCTCGGCCACGTGCAACTATACGGGGTCGAAGGCGTCGATGAGACACGGTCGCGAACGAGCTCGCAGTCGACACCGACGTCGAATACGACGCGATAATAAATATCCGATAGGGAACGCTCCTCTCGCGATAACCCGGCGACGATCGTAATGGCGGCGTGAAAATTTTATTGGCTCGAGCCACGCCAACGAATCTCCGATCGACAAAATCGCTCGATTCCTACCCGCGTCACGCTCGGCAGGGATCGAGCGAGGCTCGGACGGAACGCGATACGCGCCGGATCTAATTTGCATGAGATCGAAATGCGCGAGCCCGACTTAAGTATAAGTTTCTGCGTCGGAGTGCTGGTTAGCAAAAAAGCTCGCCTGACGAGCGCGTTGCGCGCTCGTTAGATCGCGCGCCGATACAGCGCGATTGCCGCGTCAAATTATTCGTTTCGTCGACAGTGCATTGATGCGATTTATAGGGGTGTGTGGGAGCTGGGATATTTACTGGCTCAGCATTTTTAATAAAAATAATGAAATATATCGTAACTTTCTAATGAGATAATTTATGGATACGAAAAGTATTAACGTTTATTGTAAAGCTATTACGTTGGCAGTATATTGCGATTTATAGCGGACGTGTGAGAATGCTTATGAATTTTTATTAGTTCAACATTTTCAAAATGAAATATATTTCTCCGATGATGTTTTATTATTTACTAATAATAACATTTTTATTTTTAGTTGTCATTTATTTTTATTATTTATTAAAGAAAGCATAGATTAAATAAATATTAATAACTTTATAAATATTTTAACGTTTGAGATACTTTTGCCATGTATAGAAATAATACTGAACGAGACGTTGAGCATTTAGTTTAATACCCGTGATTTCACATGACAAAAAGTTTTCAATCGAACTCTAATTGTATACGCAGCTTTCTCAGACTTTAGAGATACTAATATCCCGGTTGCTAATATTGATTATCCTTTGTAATTAACGTGTCAATCTCCCTCCACTCCGGCGAAGGAAGCTAATTGCGGAACGCCTCGTATCTCCCTCAAATTACCGTCGCCCGACGCCGCCGAGATATCGACCGAGAGACGCGCTACAACTACGCGCGAGAATCGCCTCCGATACTATCGATAAGTTGAAAAAAAAAAGAAACAACCGAGAAACTCCACGGCTTCAACTGCCAGATCCATTTCGCGCCAGTTCGATCTCGCTCGAAGGCAGCAGTGCCGTAGAACGTAGGCGCTTCGGGGGGATCGTTCCTCACGAGGAGAGAGATCCGACCGGTGGTGGTTCGCCGGCTACGAATAGCCGTCCGAGCGGCGGCACGAGGGAGAAGGGAGGGTAGCAGGAATCAGAGGAGGAGAGCAACATGCCGAGGATGACTGGTGCATCGTGCTCGAGACGTGAAGCGTAGACGCGTGATTCTCAGAAAAGGGCCAGGCCATCGGGCTCCGTCCGATAGAGTCATCACGTGTCGGCGCTAGGATAGTACTTTTATTGTAACATATCGAGCATGGGGTATCGGGCCGTGTGTGAGTGTATGCGTGTCAGGCGGGAATCGGATCGGTCGGCGGGGGTAGGGAGACGCGGGCGCGTTCTTTCAAGCGGGAGAAACCGATTGCGGGGCTAGTTGTCCCGTACGCAGCGGGGTGCTCCGACGCACGGTCGGCCGATGTATGATCGATCTGACACGTAGGGGCACCGGACCCCACGTCGCACGTACCTGGCGTACTTCGTCTTCGGACTCGGGATCCATGTACGATTCTCATGTACAGCTAAGAACCGACAATCCCGTAACAGGACAACACCGCGAGCAGCATAGTCGGGAATTTGTTGGGCGAAGAGGGGAACGGGGGATGAATTCGACGTAGCGGGATTGATTGAAATTACACGCGGGGATTACAATCGGGTTTCGGGTACAGGACAGCTCACGGCTGTCCCGGGTTGCTCCGGCAGTATGCGAAAACAAACAGCACGAACGGCTGCGGAGCAATTTGTAGAACGAAGTATCTCGCGGCTCGAGGCTGCGCGGAGATTTCGATCGCGGGCGGCTCCGCTGATCAAAAGCGACAGGCTCCTGGTTCCGCGCGCACGGTTCTAGCAATACCACCGCGGGATTTCATCGCGGAGTCGTAAATACCGATCGCGACGTATCGTCCGTCGTATCGCTTCCCGAACGGGCCCCGTTCTCGGAAAGATCCGATCTGCACGTCCGATTCGTTGATCTAACGAGTCGCGAGTTGTGCGACCGGCAGACTTTCTACCGGGGGGGCCGCGTCGATTAGTATCTCCCGTAGTAGAGAAAAGAGAGTTTAAGCATGTCTCTCCAGATCCATGTTCGAAAAAATACCTAAGTTTCCTCATACCAACGTCTACAGACATTTAAGCAATTTGCATAAAAAGATACTTGGTAATATAGAAAATATCAAATTAATTTAAGCTAATTTTCGTAAGTTCCACACGAGCGAAGTAACATCTTTAGAAAACGCGAGTAATGCAGAAATGACGAGAAAAATCACAGGTAGAGAGATAAGCTTCGAGTTTTCATTAACGACGACGACGAAGACGATGACGATGACGATGACGACGACGGCGATGACGATGACAGCGGCAGATGTATTATCATAAGTACGAGATTGCGTGTTTCAATTATCCGAGGTGATTCGCCCCGAGGTATGTATATATCGGGATTGTCTTCGTCCTAGCTTCCTCTCCCCCCGCGTTTCAGCCCCTCGTCTCGCCCGGGGTCCGCGCGCGAGGAATCGCTTCATCATAATCGGTCATCCGGCGTTTTTCTACGGGCCGGACCCCCTACCGGCACGACGCCCGGATATCTTAGCATCGAAATGCCGCGCTGACAGGCAAAGAATTTGATATCGTGATTAGCTCGTTACGGCATTGTGCGTTAACGCGCTGCAACGACTCCGCTCGATCTCGTCCCCCTTCCTCCCTTCCTCCCTCCCGAGAGAGACGAAGCAAACGACGATGACGCTCATCTCGGAGATGCGATTGATTCCATGCTCGATGTGTAAATAGATGCATCGCCGTTGCCGCACGATTTATACGTTGCTCTAATTAGCGTATAATTCGTGCGTGAGTCTGTGCCGGTTTGTTTTTATCTCGATTGAATTATCATCGCGAGATGACGCAGGAATAATCGCTGTACACTCTTGGGAAGTAGTAATTAGTGTTTCGCAAAAGTTGATTGCTTCCTTCAAGAAATGCCGAGAGAGTTACCGAGACCATCTATTTTATCTTTCAAATCTAGAGGTGGCAGATGAATTATTTAAGGAGATTCTCGCGCTACTTCTTATTGTTAGTCAATAAACAGTCTATTCTCTTTTAAAATTA
The DNA here is from genome assembly GCA_003063835.1 of Aphaenogaster floridana. Lineage (NCBI taxonomy): Eukaryota > Metazoa > Arthropoda > Insecta > Hymenoptera > Formicidae > Aphaenogaster > Aphaenogaster floridana. Next base: position 78,549 of record NJRP01000297.1, read on the forward strand.
TGATAAAACGATTAAAATAATAATATAGAAACATTATCAACAATATTTAATTCGCTAATGTCATTATGCATAATCATTATTAATTTTATATGTTATTAAATATTTTTTAAATGACAAAATAAAATTTATAAGACGCTCATTTGATCTAAATACTAATAGCAAGTAATGAAATATAAATATGACATTTATTTACTATTATATCTTAAAAAATGCTAAATTAAATGTAATCTGAATTGAAAATATATTAATTAACAATCAATTAAAATCGAGAACGGCCAAATACGGTCATAGCAGATCTTAGTGCTCATTAATATTTTATGTGTGATTTTTCTAGTTCTTTTAAACTAAAAACTACTCTTTTTTGGGATCGGTTGGAGAGGGGGGATCTTACAGATGCTTGTAAGCATCATTATCATTGTGATATTACTTTTCTGGTTTCAAGAACTGCGTATTAAGTCCGAAAGTAACGGCGCGTAGTTTAAAAGAACTAGAAAAATCATACATAAAATATTAATGAGTATACTAAGATCTGCTATGACCGTATTTGGCCGTTCTCGATTTTAATTGATTATTACACTTTGCGGTCTTGTAATTATATTGTGTATAAATTAACATTTTTCATCATATCTATCATATTTTTAATTATTACATTAAGCGTACATTGCTTTATAGTTCGTATGAAAAAGAAACAATGATAGACTTGGTCAGTTCATTTGAGGTTATATGTCATACGTGTCTCTTCATTAATATAAATTTTTCTCAAACTGTACGAGGTTTTAGATGAAACCTTACCAGAACATACTTAAATTTTTACTTTGTAATTATAAACGATTTATATATATATATATATATATATATATATATATATATATATATATATATATATATATATATATATATATATATATATATATATAAGATATTTGATTTTAAATATGTAGAATTTTTTGTATTACAAGTATATACAAAATCTTATAGCCGTACATATCTTCTCTTAATTTGAGACATTTGTATATAAGATAGAAACTTATATATATATATACTTATATATACTTGTAATACAAAAAATTCTACATATTTAAAATCAAATATCTTCAAAACGGTACGGTAAAAGTCAATGAAATTTTTTCTTGATACTATTGATATAATTAACTTTCGTATCATACATGTATTATAGACTTGTCTTATATTTCATCCTGAGAACCTCCTTAATTTCTCATACAACATATATATTGTATAAAATAAATATTATGTTTACAAAATTTATATTATTAGATTCTCTGCAAATATCTAACAATACATACATACTTCTAAATCAGCTCTTTTATCGTCTTCAAAATTGAGTTTTTCGCCTCACTTTCGTCTCTTCTCGTCATCGTTTAGTAACTTACTAACGACGTACGCGTTTCTCGAGTTCGTTTCGCATGCACTCGGTTCACAGCGATTGCTCTCACGAGCACTCTTGGCAGAGGCTATCGGCTGGATCGTGTGCCAGAGCACGGAAGAGAGTAGCGGAGTCGCAGCGTAGTCGGAGGTGTCACGATAATTCAAATCCCTCTTATTCTCCTATTTGCACTTCGAATCCTACCCTTCGGCCGGGATGCACCCATGGGCGCTGCTCAACCATGGCCTCATTACCAAAGCAAATATTTTATAGTCGAGCCCCCGGTGACGACGACGACGACGACGACGACGACGACGACGACGACGACGACGAGACTCGGGGAAAAAGCTGGAGCGGAGACGAGATGCCGCCGGATAGAAGTCGAGATGTAAAAAAGGGACCTCGAATAAAGCTGCGAGAGCACTCTCCTCTCTTTCTACTTCCTCTTCCTGTCGTCCAATCTCTGCCCCCGACCACTGCCGGCAACGATGACGACGACGACCGTCGCGGGGGTGCGCCGCGGGTCGGGGGAATAAAAGGAATCCCTTTTCACCGGCACCCGCGATTTATCTTTCAACTCGCTTGTTTTATATCCAACGTTCGGCACCCTTCCCCGCAGCGACATCGTCGATATTCCGAGGTGAAGCGATCGGCGTTAAAAATTAGATAGGTCGCGGCGTCCCCTCTCGGTCCTTCCTTCCGTTTCCCTTTCGCAGCTCGCCAAATCGATGTCGAGAAAGGCATCGAGTAGAGTTCTCTTTTCTCTTGTTGGAGAAATCTATACGTAGCAGATTCGGTGTACCGCGAAAACCTGCCATCTCGTCTTACGATTTATAAATGTATTGTTATAATGTGAAGTTAACATATTTAGAAATCATGTAATATTGGAGCTAAACATTACTTTAATGCTGCTTAAAGCAATGGCTATTGATTAACAGTCTATACATAAAAATGTATGTATTATTACAATTTAAATCCGTTTAAATATAAATTGAACATTATACGCAATCTTGTTGATAGAGTTATCCTTCTGTCTGATGCTCGGTTCCATAAATCGAACGTCCAATCAATTAAAGAAATTTTTTTGAATAACTGTTTTCCTACACAAGTTATTAATAAATATGTTAATGTTAGACTCGGAGAATTACGGAAACGCAATATGACTAATAATAATATGATTGATAACAGTGCGGCTCGTGATCCTAACAATTTTATGACGATTCCATATATTAGAGGCCTCAGTGACAGTATTGACCGCACAATGAGGGGTGTTAATTTTAAGACGCTTCTTACTGTCCCGAAGAAATTAAATTGTTTAATAATGAAAGGTAAAGATAGACTGTCTGATCTTAAACAAACTGAGCTAGTATATAGGATTGACTGCACAGATTGTGATGCACGTTACATCGGACAAACTAAGAGGCATTTGGAGACACGTATCAAGGAACATCAGGTAGATATTAAAAAACACGGCAGTAACCATTTGGTTGTTACTAAACACCGCCTCACTTATAATCATGATTTTAATTGGCTTAAACTAAAAATTTTGTATAAAGAAAGTCATCGTAAAAAAAGGGAGATCTCTGAAATGTTCTTCATTAAAAAACATAAGTGTACGGTTAATATGCAGAGGGATACTGAAAATCTACCTGCCATATATGAATGTGTTATCAATTCTACATAGTTTATGCCTTTGATTCGGTTTTCGGAACACGTCTTGTTTGTTTAATTGTCATTTTGTTTGTCTTTCCTCTTTAGTGTGACTTTGACCATGATTTGCTTCGGTTATACTGAATATGTTGGTCTAACTGTTTCAGTTTCATATTCTCACGTTTACTTTTTATCATTTGACGCGCAAAACCATGTAAGTTTTTTCTCAGTCTTAATATAGACCTTTTATTTAATTTATTAATATATTTTTCTTCTTTTTTACCTTTTTTACTATATATACATGTAAATGCAAATGTAAAATTATATATGGAGATATTTATTTTTTTGAAGGAAAAATGTGTTAAAGAAGAAATATTATAAATTATTTAAGAAATAATCTTATATAAAAATTTGAGAAATAATCTTATAAAATATTTATAGAAATAATCTCGCTATTTATAAAAACTCGCGTAATCATAAATAAATGCATATAAACGTATCTTTCTAAGTATCTGATCCTTGCTTTTCTTCTTTAATCTTTCTTCTTTTCAAGACAAATAAGCACGTTACTAATACGTTTTATATTTGCATTTGCGTCTATCGCTTCGTCGTCTGCACAACTTCTAATCGGTTCCGATTCGCACGAAATCCACAACGTTTGATCAATTTCCATAATACACTTAAATTGATCCTTCGCCCAACGGTTGCAGCGAGCGACGCAGTGTATCCTTTGGTTCGATTGAATCGCCAATTTGTCTAGCATTATATCCAGGTCTCGCCGGGGGATTGAGACGAGATGGCGGAAAAGGACGGACGATCGGGCAGGGACGGGAAGGGGTGGGACAAGGAAAGGACAAGACGAAGGGAGGAGGGCAAAGGCGGACCGTACGTCTCCAAAGGATTTCGTGTATTTAGGATAACAAGCTGCTCCGCCCCCGAATTGGTATGCAGAGACCCGCGAGTAACTCCTTTATATTGACATATCGTCGAACGTGATCCAAATACATGCGACATTATACCGAATTGCGAACAAAGCTGCCATCGCAGCGACCTCCTCGTCAAATCGCCCGTGAATAGAAAACAAATCGTCCGTGTGAGGCAAATTCCGCGTATTCCCGGTTAGAATCGAATGTGTGCGCGCGAATCGATTATGTACGAGTCGAATTCGTCTCGGTCGTTTCCATGCGAAGAGCGCTGGCCGGGCTCGAAATTCCGCTCGAAATTCGAAGCTTCCTATCTCTGGCGTACGAGAATAAATGTCAGGAGTATGCTATATCAGAGGAAGCAACGACGGGAACTGAGTAGTGATTTTCTACGTTATATTTTTATATGTTATTCCTCCGAAATTGCGTGTTGCATTTTTGTGAACTCTTATTTCGTTGAAATTACTTTCAAACTGCCCGGAAAATCGGTTATTATCGCAGCTTAAAATTGTCCTGATAAAAATTGTCCTATCCGTAGCCACATGCTTGATGATGCGCGAAAGTAAAAAAAAATGGCGAGACGGGAAACGTGGATCCTTTACACGATCGCACCGGCCAAATAACAAAGTAACCGAAGATGGATATCCGTTTCAAATATTCACGCCCTTTTCGCGCCGCCGCGTGAAATTGATGCGTTTAGAGACCCCTTTACTGGTAGGCGGACAGTTACGACGGCATAAATATTGCCGAGAGCCCTGCTGACCACATGGCACAGATACGGCCCTGAATAATATGCGTGCTCGCGTATGTGGCCTGCGGGTACCGGAAAGCTTCGTCGTTGAAAACGGCGATCGCGAGGTTTCCCTCTTACTAAATACAGACCTTGCTTTATCAATTCTAGCGTTATCAATTCTTTTATTTTGCAAAGCGACTTATTTTCGCACAATATCAATTATATTTGTTTCACAGAATTGTAAGAAATAAAAAATTAAATAAGAAAACAATAGGCTATAAGAGTCAACACGCGGTAATTGGAGCGTAGATATAATATTAAATATAATATTATTATAATATTAAAGTAGGTACACATATCGAATTATAAAGTGTACGTTTCGGCTCCAATTCGAGCCATCTTCAGCATATAAACAGTCCTTACTTAAGTAAGTACGGGAGTATAAAAAATGGAAAGAAGGTATTATCATCCTACATGGAAAGAACGGTTTTGCTGAAATATCTAAAAATTTGGTCAAATACAGATCTGAAAATAATTTTGTTAGGCCATAAAAAGTAACTAACAAGTAGGACACTCAAGCATGATGATAATGGTGCAAAAAATTGTAATATTCTAGCAATTATTTTGAGCGTTCTACTCTTAGTTACTTTTGATGGTCTAACAAAATTATTTTCAGATCTGTATCTGGTCAAATTTTTAGATACTTCAGCAAAACCATTCTTTCCGTGTGCATATCATTTTTTTATAAGAAATAAATCAAAGAGCAAAAAAAAAGAAAAGATATGGCCGTTGCAACATCGGCAATCATAAAATTCGAGTTTCGGTAGAAGTGTACATTTTTTCCAGTCGTTTTATTTCCATTAGAGAATAAATTTTCAATAGGCGATACGAAGCGGTAGTAATATCCGTTGTACGTTAGATCATAAATGCGTGAAATATTTTTAGCGCCGTGTTGCATCGCGATAAAGCAATTTGCCAGCCGGCGTCCTGAGAGAATCTAGATTGCATTCCGATGTATCGCGGCTTGCAACGCCATACTCTCGCATCACGTGCATCTCGAGCGGGCGAACAGGCGAGCGAGCGAGAGCGCATGGTGACGGTATTTGTTCAGGCATTCCGGTAGGAAATTCTAAGCGACTAAGAGATTATTCGCGGCACCCGTTGCGTGAATATATAATAGCGCGACGTGTTTATGTATCCAGCTATGACAGGCACTTCCGTTTCCGTCGAGCGCTCTTGACTTCGTTCCGTTTCTGAACGCGTAAATGTGTTTACGTACACACATATATGTACGTATACCGATACACATCACACCGCAACGCCGTCCGTCATTGCTCCGTGCATCATGCGTAACGTCGGCGGTGCCCATCACCGACGGATTTCCCGAGATATTTCAAGAAATCGAACCATATCGATCGGCAGCTCGCCATCCAGGATGCGGGAGGGGGAAACTTCGCTACGACTCGGCGAACTTCCGAAGAGGAAAGTTTAACTGGAAAACTAAGTAGCTTTATGCAGCCCGTTGGGGTACCTATCCTTTGGAAAGTTAACGTTGAGAAATACAACACTTTGCATTTTTAGCGATCTATAAATATTTCAACACGAAGGTAGACGCACGTGTTATCCGGTGCGGGGGGAATCTCTACACAAACCTATTATTGTTTAATACTCTTCTGGAAGCGTTAGGTATTAATTAGCGGGATGGTTAGCTATCAATCTTGATTTAAATTTTCCACCGCCTGCTGCTAATTATTCCGCGATAATTAAATATTTCACGCGCGACGATAATTATTAACATGCAGAGTGCAATGAATATTAATAACAAGATTGCCTTTTGACGTCGCCGTGCATAATTAGCGGAGGTATCGCGACCTTGAGGTATTAAATCCGCCATTAACGCGCCACGTCACGTCGCCGTTACTAATTCGACTTTAATTTCTACGATTATTTTCAACGCGCCGGCACAGCTCACCGCCATTACAGGCGTCCATTTATTTCAACTTTTCCCGCCGTCGCATTTCCTGGCTACCGTTCCTCTCTCCTCACCAATTTATCGGCTTCTTTCGGCGGTCCTGACCATTAGCTTAATTAATTCGGGTTTTAGGGTTTCCGACACCGCGGGCGCGGCGAACCAAGTCAAAAGTGTCAAACCGACGGACGGCGCTCTGAAAAATGGTGCGCCCGGGGTGTTAATTGTCTCGAACACGAATATCCTTGAGGGGCGCGCGCCACCGGTTTGCACAACACTGTGATCGCCATCTGTTCCGTCAAGTGACTCTGCACGTTGCAACAATGTTTGTTCTCCCGGTTTACACGTAAAAAGTACGCACGGGAGAGAAGCTTACCGAGCTTATCGGCATCGGCGCACGTAATTATGTTCTCCGTTCTTGTGCAAAAAAAACCTGCATCTAGTTACAGTAATTATTCGTGATACAATTCACCCGCGGGAAGCATTTTATAATATAAATGAAACGCTCGCACTCAAAGTTCTCAATTTCATTTGGAAATGCAATCTTTCATATATATTTTTCATACACTCAGATAGTTTATTAATGGTTTACGATATTACGTCGCACCCTATTCGGGAAATAACGTTACGGAAACGGAAAGTCGAGCATCGCATATTTTCGGATCTTCATTTTTTTTAATCGCTAGAACTCTTTAAAATATATCAGAAACTCTGGAACTTTTTGAGAGGGCGCCAGAACTTTATTAACCCTCCACGGTCACACTTCTTTTTCACAGACACGGAAGTCACACTGGGGTCTGAAGGTCCCCTGCTATTCTTTTGTTCATAATTTCTGAAAAACTCAACGCATTTTTTTTTAATCGATCGAGAATTGTTTGAGGATTATGATGATAGTAGTAATGATCCGCGAAAAACCCGAATAAACAGGAGAAATTGTAATTTGAAAATTAGTTGCTTAAGCATCCGAAAAATTCAGTGGGATCCCTGCACTGAGAAAAAAAATTGGTTGAAAAACTAAAATATTTAGTCCGATCAACTAAAACATTAGTTGGATTAACTGAACATTAGTTGAATTAAAAAGGCATAGTTCATTTTTTAATCAAGAATTAGTTAATTCAACTAATGTTCAGTTAAATCAACTAATGTTTTAGTTGAATGTATCGGATTAAAAATATTTCAATTATAAATAATTATTATTAGGCACCAAGATCCGCCGCGACCGATATTGGCTTTCTTTCATACACTGAGAAAAAAAGCTGTTGCTTCAATTAAAGTGTTATCAGGGGGTGCCAAAAACATAAGTAGTTCATTCAATTGTATTATTAATAGACCCAATATTTGGATTATTAAAACAATGATTGAATTATTGGTTTAAAAATGCAGACATTGGGTCTAATAATAATACAATTGAATGAACTATTTTATGTTATTGGCACCTCGTGATAACACTTTAATTGAAGCAACAGCTTTTTT